>CAEGAF010126328.1:0-15408 GCA_903067075.1 Micropoecilia bifurca
ACTCTGTAGTGTTGAATTTAACACCAGCTGACTTGGACACATATAGACACTTTGGGGTGTTAATTCAACACTGACATTTTTACTGTGTGCAAATACACTTTTCGGCAAGAAATAGACTCATTTTAAATAAATAATTCCTTGATGAAAAAGTACTGGCTGCATTGGGAAATAAATTAACTTGTAACATGGTAAAATATCTTGTTACAAGTGAAATAATCTACCAATGGAAAGAGTATTTTTTTCATCAATATTAAGGAATTATTTGCTCAAAACAAACCTCTGTGTCTTACTAAAAATAAAAAATCAAGGAATAATAAGATAAAACTAACTCAAGTAGTTTTTCAACAAGATATCATGACTTGTTTTAAGTAAAATATTCCTTAATATTGATAAAATGCTAGTTCCACTGGTGCCGTTACCTAGCAACGGCAGCCCGTCGCCTAGCAACCAAGATCTAGTTTCACTGGCAGATTATTTTACTAGAAACATGAGGAAAATGTCTTGTTTTAAGTTAATTTATCTTCTAGTGGATCAATACTAAGGAATTGTTTACTTAAAATAAGCCTCTGTCTTGCTAAGTTACTTGTGATTTAGTTTTGTCTTATTTCAGGTGTAGTAAAATGTTTTCACTAGAAACTAGACCACAAATACTTGGTAAGATTTAGTGTTTTTGCAGGGCAAAGGCTTAATCCTGTTTAATCTCAGAGGTGGATTACTCTCAAATGTAACAGGAAGTGGACTTTCAGAAAAGAAGTCATCACGTTTCCCTCTCGCCACCCAAATATGAGGCAGCCATTTTGGTTCTTTAAGCTCAGCGCTGATTTTGGGTTTACATCAACTCTCCAGCCCTCTGTCTTCAGGGAGTCTTAAATTTATCTATGTAAAATCAAGGCCTTAAAATGTCTTAAATTCAATTAAAAAAAATTTAAGTTGGCCTTACATACAGTAATAACAAGTGTTAAGATTTGTTGTGGTAGGATTACTCCATTTTATTTTTTTGTGGGACTTTTGTCAAAGAAAGGTTTGACTTATCTTTGCGCTAAAAAGAAGCGCAAAGAACGAGCTGCTAATATAGCCTTGCTAGCTCTCAAGCTAGCTCTCAAGCTAGCAAGAAAAAAAAGAAGGAAACGTAGAACTTGATTTTAGGGAAAATGCTGAAGCTGAAATTAAGTGTCTTGGGTTTTATTCACTTTTTTTTGTATTTTCAGCCAAATTTATAATTATCTTTATTATAATTTTTACTAAACTTTGTTTTTTGTTTCATTATTTATCTACCGGTGATATAGTGAAGCACTTTGATCAGCTGAGGTCGTTGTAAATGTGCCATATAAATAAACTGTGACTTATTTTTTTGCGATTAATAATTTCAGCCCTAAATCAAACTGCTCTTATTACTGCTGAGCAGCTTTCTGTTAGTTTCCACTGACTTTTTATCTCTATTGGTTTCTCTTAGTTTATCAGCAATAGACACAAGGCTTATGACATCAGTGCGTCTTACAGCACTTAAAAAATATCCCATATATAGCAACACACAAAAAACATGATCAAGTTGTACTACTGACTAAAAAACACAAACAAATGATTAAAATAAAACCTACATTATGCAAATCTTGTGTACAATTAATAAATGTAATGCAACGGAAAGTATATTATATTTCTGTAAGTGGTCTATATTAGTAAAACAGCATTTTCAGATAATATATAATTTAGGTCAATTATAAATGGAGTTTAAATGTATTTATCTGTTTATTTTTTGTTGTTAAATATTTTCATGAATTAAACAACCACATGGATATCAAGTGGTTTTATTTAAGAATGAAGAAAATAGAAATGGGAAGGCGTGAAATATGGTTACAATTTAAAAACTAACAGTTTATTCACAAAATACCAGCAGGTATTTTATTATTATTTGTTTTTATACATATGTAAACCTGAACCAGGATGTCGACTTGGATTCTGGTTACCACAAATTCTCTGATTCGTTTTCCTGCCAGTCGTCCTCATTATTGGCCTAAATAGATTAACTGGTTGATAGTAAATCCTAAATTGTGTTTTCTATTCTTCTACAGGTGAATTGAAAGTCAAAATGAAGGGTTGCCTCGAAGTGGCAAGCTGCAACAAGACGCAGGATGTGAACGTGAATCTACCCGGCAACAACAACGTCACCCTCTACAAAATGACCAAAACCTGCTGCAGCACCAACCTGTGCAACGCGGCGCCCGGCCTGCCCGGCGCCTCCGGCCTCAGCCTGGCAGCTGTCGCCATGTTTTCTCTCCTGGCTGCCAACGTCATGGTTTAAAACTCCAGGAAAAAGAGCTTACAGACACATAGCACCATCGTACACATTCTAGCTCTAGATCTTTGTTTTTAATACATGTTTTAAAGTGATTTTTACACCATTTAATTCCTAAAAATTAAATTATCTGGAAATTAAGTTAAAATCAAATTTTTTTTGCAATACATTTACAAATTCTGTGTTTTTACAAATTTGTGGATTTTGTATTGAAACGTAAACATTTTGCTCTTGGAATAGATTTAAGCCTTGGTGATTGGCTACATTTAGCTAAAATAAAAAAGACGTTGTTAGTTCACGTCTGTCTAAATATAGAAAAAGAAAATCCAGATACAACACAGTAATACCATGTGTTAAAAAAGACAAATCAAGTTTTATGTTATCAAACAAAGGATGTTTTAAAGATGTATTCCGTTTTCCAGCAATTACCTTGACTAGCTTGGCCAAACTAAGCTATTGTAAGATAACGGCACAAAATGCTATTTGTTTCAGATGTGGTTAATTAATTTTGGGGGAAAAAATTAGCTTTGTTTGCATTTCATCTCAGAAATCAGAAACTGAAATATCTCTGACTTACTCTTGCTTTAGCTTACAATATTTTAACCCTCTTCTTAGGAGTTAACAGGCTAACGTTAACCAAAATAAGTAAATGCTGGTTTGGTTTTCTGTGAACGTAGAAAAGGATTCAGTCTTACTTGTGGCATATATCCCACTTTTCTTAATTCATTTTAAAAAAGGCATGCCAGAGTATTTCTGGTCACACAAATACACTTTCTGAGCCGGATTAAGTTTTCTGCGCTTGGTTTACCTGAGTAAGATTAGCTAACCTAATGTAAGCTAAATGCACAAGCAAATGTTTCCCAAAGTGCAGATTGTATTTAATGACATATATTATTAATTCAAAGTAAAAAGGAGCTTTATACACATTTCTATGTCAACTCAGTATGTTAGAAACTGGACACTTAATGTTAAATTTAATATTTTCTTGACCGGTGACTTGCAAAACAGCTAGCTCACAATATAGAAAAAAACCACATATCTTTCTATCGTACATGTGACACATATTCCAAGTATTCAAGAAAGAAAACAGGTTATTTTTGCAAACAAAAAGACAGATAAGTAATTGTCATTTTCAGTAGCTAGCTGTTAAACATGCTAAGCAAAGCTAAGCTAATGGTAGATATTACATAAAGTACGATATATTTTAGTTTTATGATTAGAATAAGATTTGGAAAGTATTTCTTTCTGTTAATTTCAAATTAATGCTGTAGAAACCAAATAGAACGGGTTTGGTCTTTAAACATTTCTTTTAGTATTTCTAGGTATTTGGTTTTGTTTTCGCAGCCCATCTTTCTTTTTTTGCTATCTTAAAAATGATTAATTTTAAAAAACACATGACTCCATCAGTTTTATTTAGCTTCCTGATGTTTGTGTCAAAGTTATACATTTACAGCGGTTGATCAGAAACTGTAGGATGAAAGTTTTTACATGTCTTTTAAAGTTTGTTCAGCATGTTTAGGTTGCGTTTCATTTAAAGGGCTCTCATTTATTTGACTTTCTCTTTTTTATGTTGCTCTTCCTTCTATGGAAGTTTCCTCAATATTTTAAAAATCAGAAATTTGTGTTGACTTTAAGGTGAAATGTTTCTTTGTAAAATTGTTTTTGATAAAGGTGAATAAAATTGGAAAATGGGAAAGAGTGAGCTGTTTGTTTCCAGGTGTTTGGAAACGTTCCCAGACTGACCAGTTCTTCCAGTATGACACAAACACGACTCACTGTCTTGGAAATATACATCAAAAACCTTAAATTATTCAACATTTTGATGAATAATTGAGTCAGGACATAACCAGACATGGAGAAAAAAACATCCATTTGAAAGTGGGTGAAATTAATGTTTTTAAGATTTTACACAAATACAAAATAAAGAGAATCCACATCTATACATGAACACAGTCACCATTAGGAGAACTGTGGAGTTCTTGGTTACATTTTTGGTGTTTAGTTTGGTATAAAGAGACAAAGTTTCAGTAGAAAACCTTAAAAACCTTTTCTGAAACTTCTGTGTATGGGATCTGGTGATGCCAGCGTTCCCAGAAACAAAACAAAAAACACAACTAATGAATCTCTAAACAAAACTCCATTTTGAATAAATTGACAATTTTTACACTTTTTCAGAAATTATTGTGAAAAAGTCCAAATATTAAATTCACAATTTCGATAGTAAATGTCACCTCACTTTTTTTCTGCCATAGCAATTATTTTAAAGCTTTATATAACTTCCATGATTTAAAAAAAAGGAGAAATATATGTACATACATAATTTTTAAAAAATTTAACCAGATTTCATTATAATTTATTAAGACATGTTTTAGAATGAGAGGAGAAATACATTTTGCTTCAAATGGAGTTAATCGGTTTGTCATCTCCTAAATGAGTGGGAATCTAATATGTTTTTCCTTCTATTTCAATAAAACGAATATACAGTTAAAAAAATTCTCAGCATTTCAGATGCTTGTAAAGTTGTTCTGGTATCGTGTATTTCTCCACACTCCCTCAGCTGCTCCTTTATTCATAAGTACAAAAGAAGGGAAGACACCCATCCCACACCCTGCAGCTATATATTTATATAAATTGCTGCTTTCACCAACTGACTCCTTACTTCTGACCTCCTGCAGCCTCGGATCGTCTCAGGACTCTGTTTTCATCTTTGAGCCAAAGCCCAAACACCGAATCAAGATGGGGAAACTGTTTTTTGGTTTTGTTGTAGCCGTTGCATCCTTGGCTCTGGGTAAGAAACATTTACAGCTGAATGAATTGTATTATTGTCATTTGCCATATTAACTTTGATGAAACAAAAATGTGCTGATTTGAGCGATAATGTTTGAAAAGTAAAAATCCGTTTGTTCAAAAGAGTCAGGCTGAGACTCGATGAGTTAATCGCAAGAAAACCATAAAGTATATGTGGGAAATGTCCAATCTCAGCTTCCGTAGTCAAAGTTTTGATGCTGTTCCAACACAGTCAATCTGAATCAGAAACCGGTGCTCAGTTTTCCAACAACAACAAAATATTCAGACCAAACCAGAAGGTTTTATTGTCATCTGTAGAACCTGTAGAGATAGCTGCATCTACAGTGTTTCTTTGTTGGGCCTACACTGCAAAAACACAAGATCTTACCAAGTATTTCTGGTCTAATTTGTAGTGTGAATATCTTAGCGCACTGGAATTAAGACAAAACTAACTTAAAAGTAACTTTCAGGTTGTTTCAGGGCAATATTGATGAAAGGGTTCTAGTTCCACTGGACAATAAATCAACTTATAACAAGACATTTTTTTCTACATGTTTCTAGTGAAATAATCAGCCAGTGGAAATAGAACTGGGTTGCTAGGCAACAAGCCGGGCTTGGCTGCCGTTGCTAGGTAACAGCGTCAGTGGAACTAGAACATTTTCATCAACATTATAAGGAATTATTTATTAAAACAAGCTTCAAAAGTTACTTTAAAAGTAGTTTTGTCTTATTTTAAGTGAGGTAAGAAATTTGTACTAAAAAACTAAACCAAATGACTTGGTTAATTTTGTGTTTTTGCAGCCAAAAATTTCAACACGACGTAAAATTAAAGCACTGCAGGAGTGCAACTCAACTCTAATCTATCAATACAAGTAGAAGGAATAATTTTCTTTTAAAACCAGCTGTAAACTAAAATATTTCATAATCAGATTTTTTTTTTAAATAACCCACTTTGGCTTTTTATGTAGCAGAGTTTCATGTAGAAATTCCTGGAAATATTAGCAAAATGACAAATCCTGACAGACATCAGATTTGTCATTATTTGAGGAATGCAGAGGGTGAGGCTGAACTGCTGCACCTCAAATCAGGGTTTGGTCAAGCAGATAAAGTATTACTAATAAGCTGATCTCACACATTTCTAAAAATAGGGATGAGAAAATATACTTTTCTCAACATTTTAAAGTAAAACTGAGAAAATAAAAGTGGAAACACACTTTGTTTTGTTTGCAGAGCTTCAAAATGTAGATTAAATATTATCCAACAGTTATTAAGGTGGTGCTTGACTGCGCCTCGCATTAAGGCGAAGTCAGCCGGACATTTTAAGCCGAAACCGATAACAATAAAGAGCTAAAACTAAACTCCACCTGTGAGAGCTAATTTCAAACCATCACACAAAACTCTGCTTGTTTTTACTTCTCCTCAAATCTGAAAGTTATTTCAAACAAGAGAAAAAAATGTTCATGGACAATGAAGCATTTCTTAGAGCTAAAAGCTAAAGTTAGCAAAGATCTACAAGATAATCTTGATGTTTTTACACTTTGATGTTTGAGGTTTTAGTTAAGCTTTAATATGTGTCTGTGTCTGTTTCAGTGGATTCACTGGTCTGCCAGAAATGCTCGGTCAGCGTCTTCGGCTTCTGCTTGAACTCCTCCAATGTGACCTGCACCGGGAACGACACCGTCTGCTACACTGGGAAATCCAGTCAGTGACTTTCTTATTTAGCTTATTTTTACCAGTTGAAAATGCAAAATTAATGAAAACCTCACATTTTCCCTGCAGATTTTCCAATAACAGGCTTTGGTGGCTTCAGCAACCAGGGCTGCAGGGCGAACGACACCAGCTGCAACAGAACCACGACATCAACTCTGCTGCTGGGCATCGACTACAACACCACGATCGCCTGCTGCGAAACGGACCGGTGCAACCCGGTCACCCTGAGCAGCGCCGCCACCACCAGCATGAGCTTCAGCGCCGCCATCACCGGCGCCGTCCTGGCCTCCTTCATGGGAAGCATGTTGTAATCAGATTACACCAGGATACCAGCTACATGTAGCTTCCCAAGCTAAATCCCTGTCCAATGTAAATCTATAAGCAATAAATCTACTGATTCATAAGTTCAGGCTTTGTTCTGATCAGATCATGGAAGCTGATCAATGGGATGTTTCAAGGAAACGTTGAGCTCGTAAATCTTTCATGATGCTGGTTTGAATAGTTTTCAGTCTAAATGTGTTTAACCTTCTGAAATAAAATAAATCTCTACATAAATCCTAAAAGTCTCAGTTTCATAAACTTACTGTACTTAATTTGATTGTTGGGAAGTTAATAGATTTTGAAAGTCCAAATAAATGGAGAATGCATAAAAAAAGTATCCTCACTTTTTTAAAGTTAATTTAATCTGCAGGATTCAGCAGTTTTCAAACTCGTACATTACTTCTGATTTAATTTATTTGTGGCTTTGCAAATGAGTCCAACAAAGAGAAAACACTAGAAAAAGTCATAATTGACAAGTAAAATTAGATGTAGACTTAAAATTGGCAAAATATACAATAGAAACAAGGAAAAAACTAAATGAAGGTGAGAAACTTTCTTTGGTTTCCAAAACTCATGTTTCCATTGGAGATTGTTTTCACATCCTGAAGCTCTGAGGATCTTTATTTCTTAATTATATTTAACTTTTTAAAGTAAGGATTGTCTCATTAAGATCCAAGATCTCATTTAGATTCTGCTACATTGTTTGCAGCGTCTAGGAAAGTGACTCTGGCTGAGACGTAACTTTTAATGGGATCATTTCTTAGATACAAAACATCAGGATAACCTAACAGGTCATCTGCACCTGATGTGTTTCTGTTACTGTTTTCAGAGCAAAGCTTCTGCATGCAAAGTAAATATTTGTTAGGAATGGAAGACAAACAACAGCTTAGGTTGAAAGTAAGAAACTAATAACTTAAATAATTGGGGCCTGAGATGCTCTGATTCTGACTCTGAAGGGAGAAATGATCAGATCTATAAATGTTTTCCTGGTGACATTGCTGAGGTTAAAGGCAGGATTCAGCTGCGCCCAAAAACCAGGAAAAGAAACAATAAACCTGCCTGTCAATGCAGTGATGATGTTCATGCCATTGTGCTTTAGTCTGATTTTACTTGTTAATTTCTGAACACTGTAATTATGAACACCTGACAAGATCAACTGGTTTTCAAAAGAGCAAAGGTCGTTTCTTAGAATAGCTTCTGGTTTCTTAGAAGGATCAAGGTTTCTTCACATCCTAAAATGTACTTTAGGCCTTAAAAACTCCTGAAATATCAGATTTAATTCCAATGTTTACATTTACATTTTTACTGCTGGTCAATTATCAACCTACGAAGAGACTGAGTGAGTAATATCCACTAAAAAACCTTAAAAACAAAACAAAAACACAAAATAATGAATGTGCTAGAAACTGATACATCTCAGCTAGCTGGCCAGCTTTACACTGAGGAAACCGAGAAAACATAAATATACACTTTTTAAAACAGAATTAAAAATATGAAACCATAAATTATTGGGTTGTTTTTAAAGAAACTATGTTTGACAAAAATTTTGAGACAGTAATCTCAGGTATTTTGGTATTTTCTCAGGACAAAATAATCACACTGTAGCAAAAATACCAAAGAAAAATGAGGTCAAGTCCCTTTGAACATTTTTAAAAACTTCTGACAAAGCTGAAAAATTTAAATTTCTGTGTCATTACGAGGCTCCACACCCCATAACATCCCCACCCTTCATGTTCGTACCTATAAATCTCTGACTTCGCTTCCAGTCTCATCACTTCTGACGTCTAGCAGCAGCAGCAGCTCGTTAAAATACCTTCTGGCCTCAAGGACCTGAACCAGGAAGCAAACAGAGATGGGGAAGCTCCTCTTTGCCGTTGTTGTGGCCATCGCATCCTTTGCTTTGGGTAATTATTACTTATTCTAGTAAAACACAAATTTATTATGTTTGTAGGCAGGAAAAAAACGTCTTTGTTTTTTAAAAAGATATGTTTTAAACTTGAATTTGACTGTTTCCTATGTTTACAACAATGCAAAGTTATGAGCAATAATCAGGAAAGTTAACCGCCTCATGTTAATGTCTGAGAATATCTGCTTTGTGCAAAATGAATGAAAGGTATCAGATGATGTCTAACTGGCTTTTACCGCACCTCAAATTAAGGAGCGGCCAGCCGGATATTTGGAGGAAATACCAATGACACCATAGGGCTGAGAACAAGCCTTATTTCAAATCAGCATCATTTCCCACTGAACCTTTTCTGAACGGTAGATGTTACGTTTTTAACTAAACTGTTATGTGTCTGTGTCTGTTTCAGTGGATTCACTGGTCTGCCAGAAATGCTCGGTCAGCGTCTTCGGCTTCTGCTTGAACTCCTCCAATGTGACCTGCACCGGGAACGACACCGTCTGCTACACTGGGAAATCCAGTCAGTGACTTTCTTATTTAGCTTATTTTTACCAGTTGAAAATGCAAAATTAATGAAAACCTCACATTTTCCCTGCAGATTTTCCAATAACAGGCTTTGGTGGCTTCAGCAACCAGGGCTGCAGGGCGAACGACAATAGCTGCAACAGAACCACGACATCAACTCTGCTGCTGGGCATCGACTACAACACCACGATCGCCTGCTGCGGCACGGACCGGTGCAACCCGGTCACCCTGAGCAGCGCCGCACCGGCCAAGATGTCCGCCGCCATCACCGGCGCCGTCCTGGCCTCCTTCCTAGGAAGCATGTTGTAATCAGATTACACCAGGATACCAGCTACATGTAGCTTCCCAAGCTAAATCCCTGTCCAATGTAAATCTATAAGCAATAAATCTACTGATTCATAAGTTCGGGTTCCTATTGATCAGATCATCAATAGGAACTTTGACATTGTAAATCTTAAATGATGTTGGTTTGTTTTGCTTAATCAAAATGTATTTATTCTTCTCAGAATTACAAAATAAATATCTACATAAGTACTTAAAGTTTTTGACTCAGATTAATTTACTTGACTTGAAGTCGACAGCAGAGATGATGGGGAGTTTCTACAAGATTACATTTATTGAGAAAGTCTCAAACCTGAGACATGCAGAGTGGGTCCAGCTGGTTCTGGTGCGTTTACTAAGCAGTACCTGCTGATTCATTCTTTTATTGGACCTAAGAAACATCAGGACAGATGTTGTTGTTTCTGTAGATGCTTTTAGATCAGTTTGTGTTAAAGAATCTGAACCCGCCAGAGGTCAGAGGTGCAGGGCCTAAAGAGCTCAGTCTTTACAGCAAAGTGAGCATTGGACCAAACGGCCCGTCTCAACTAAACTGTAGATAAATAGACAAAGATGTCTGCCTATCAGAATTCTAGCTCCGTGTTCTTGACCAATGACTGTAAAACGGTTTGTAGAAAGAAGCTCATGCGTTCGGTTCAAATCAAATACGATATGAAAGAAGATGCAGTTTGTCTCACCCAGTAAAGAAACACGTTTACTTGAGAAAGGAATTAAAAACAAGTGGCTCTGGGCATAGCTAGAGGAAAGGGAACAAGACGGGAAGTTGGCATACATTTTTACAAAAGGGGCGCTGGGATTCCTTTGGCGGGCGTTTGGTCGAAAATAAACTTTACACCTTATATGCAGAACAGTACCAGTTTAGACTTTGAGCAACTTGGTAAAACTGTATTTCGTAACATTAAATCATGTTTGGCTGCAACTGTATCGATGGCAGCTCTTCTTCTATTCAGTATTTGTAGCTTTTTGGTGCAGCTCCGCTACTGGTAGCATCAGGTCAGCGTTATACCGGCTGATGACGTCGCTAAGATTCACTTTGTCAGGTGTCTTATTTTCTAATATTTAATGTTTTATTGAGGATTTTTGTCTGAAAAACGAACCTATTTAAATAAAGAAATCCCTCCCTGGTGATACCAGATAGACAGCGTTCATTTTATAGCGTTAACACCGGAGCTGTAAGTGGTCCGGTGTTAAACAGGGGTGATAGAACAACACAGAACTTTTAAATTTCAATAATCAGAATGCAGAAATTGTTTCCAATGTTTTAAAGGGTTTATGTCAGTCTTCCTTTTCCCCATCGATGCGCTTCCCGAACGCTGCGCAACATATGGGGTAAAAAAACAAACAAAAACGATGCGTACATTGCGTAAAACTCTGAAACCGGAGAAGCGGGACATAAAACGGAGCAACGAACTAGATGTGAATTATGGCATAAAACAGAGAATCCGACGCTGAACAGTGAAAAAATCAACACATGATGTGAAACATAATGATCAGGAGGCACAGCAGGTGATGGGTGAAGATTACTGATGGTGAGCGTCAATAAATGATCAAATAAATCTAGCAACAGGAAAGAAACTAAAGTGGACATAGCAATAAACCAAGAGAGGATAATGATAATCAAAGGAAACTAAATGGAAATGAATGAAAAACAAAATGCAAGAATAAACTAAGAAACTAAAGTAAATACAGAGGAATAAACTGGTATGTCAAGACCTTTCGAGCAATAATTAATACAGAGGACTGTATGGCAAGAATAAACACACTATTTCCAGATAAAAGGTAAAATGTAGTTACAGTTCTATCCATGTTTTAATGTTGCAGAGCTCAGTCAGTTTGCAAATAGTTCAAAGTTTAAATTGGCATGTTGTACATCTTTTATCTGGTCATTTTGTGGAATATTTAACAACTAGAAAATGGCACAAAATAATAATATTGTTTCCACTCTGATTGGCTGCTGTTAGGCCTTCTGATTTTAACTTGAATGTTCATTGCATTTTTCGTAGACGGCTGTAAAAAATAATTTCTATTTCCGTGACTTTTTTGTTCTCTGGGATTTTGGTTTGATGATAAATATAGAAACAAGCATAAAAATCAAAACATCTACATTAGTGACAGTAATATTAATGATAAAATAATGGTCAGTGCAAAGTAGCCTATAAATTCTTTGTTGGGCCAATGAGGGACCTGGATAAAGGCTGGGGGGGGAGCTGGGCAAAAAAGGTTGAGAAACACTAATCTAGTTAATGTTGCATGTTATAAATTACTTGCTAAAACATTGACTGAAAGGACCCTTATTTAATATTGAGGAATTTTAACCTGTAAGGCAAAGCTTTAGGACACAGAGATTTTACATTTTGTTTTGAGTTGAAATGTACTTAAGTCTTATTTAAGTTTGAGTGTTTAGGTTGTTAATTATATTATTAGAAGCAATTGTTTGCACTATTCAAAGACACTTTTTATTAAACTGTGGCAATAGCAACACTATAGTTAATTTCTATCATAACTATAAGTTTCAGACACAGGATTGTTTTTTACTTTAAGCCCTCGAGGTGACAGAACTCAATAAAACACTTAACTGCAGGTTTTCTTTGTGTGTGGTGAAAATACATTTGTTTTTCATTCAGTGGGTAGAAAATCCACAAATTTTACTCAAGTAACAGTAGAGATACGTCATAATAAAATTACTCAAGTAAAAGTAAAAAGGTACAGTGTAGTAAAAAGTTATTTTTTCAAAAAGAGTTTCTCTAGTAAAGGAAACATGAATCAAGTCTGACAAAATGAAATGTTTAAATTGTTGATGACTGTATTTCTGTGTTTTTATCATTTAAAGCAGTTTGAAATGCTCTGTTTTGTAAATGTGCTTCACAGATAAGGCTGATTGAAGTAAATGTAACCAGTTGTGTTTACTCTGCCGCCTGTATTCCAGCTGGACCAGCAGATTTATGAAGAACGGTAGCACCTTGTTTTTCTTTAAACTCAATGACAGGATTCAGTTAAAAGGGAGTGTAATGTATCTGAAGCCTCAAACCTAGAAAAGAAACAGCAGAGCTCTGCTGACAACAAGCGACTGTCGGCTGCCGCTGTGAGAACTGAATGCTGTAGGTCAATAAGTGAGATTCCTCAGATACGCACAAAAAACCCTTTAAACTAATTTGAATATTAAACTAGCTTAATGTGCTGTTTGATAACCAGGATTAACTGGAATATGTGTCTTTTTATGTAGACTAGACATTTGCTGAGAGATTGTGGTAAATAAACAAACTGAAATGAAGTGAATAGAACAAGATTTTCGCACAGCCTAAAAAACTCTGATCTTGATTTAATAGGTTTTAAAAATCAAGAACGCTTAGATTTTTGCACCTTTAAAATCACAGGCTAGCTAGCAAGTTGAAGAATCAATCAATATAGCGATTCAGTTAAATAAAATCCACAAAAAACAAACACTAAGGCTTACCAACTATTTGGTCTACTGTAAACAACTTACTACTCGTGAAATAAGGCAAAACTAACTTACAAGTAACTTTTGAGTAAGATATATCAGCTTGTTTTAAGTAAACAATTGCTTAATATTAACGAAAAAGTGCTAGTTCCGCTGGCGCTGTTACCTAGCAACGGCAGCCATGCCAGCCCGTCACCTAGCAACCAAGTTGTAGTTCCACTGGCTGATTATTTCACTGAAAACATGAGCAAATTGTCTTGTTATAAATTTAATCATCTCCCAGTGGAACTAGAAGTGTTTTATTAATACTAAGGAATTATTTAAACAAGCTTACTTAACTTACTGGAAAGTTAAGTAAGTTAGTTTTGTCTTGTTTTAAGTGGACTAAGATATTTGCAGTAGAAGCTGAACCAAAATAATTTGTAAGATTTTGTGTTTGAATATGTTTTTAAATATTCTTCCATCTTTGCTGCCAAGTTACACAGAGTGATCTACTGCCTTTGAGGAGAAGAGGACACAAACACAGAAGCAGAGATGGGGAAGCTCCTTTTTGCCGTTGTTGTGGCCATCGCATCATTTGCTTTGGGTAATAATTAATTATATTCTAGTTAAAAATAATTCTCAATGTTTGAAGTCATCATAAAAATAAAGATGCAGAAACACTTTCAGACTTGAACTTGTTTTCTATATTCTAGGAAATGCATGTTCAATTAAACGTTCTTGTAAAAATAAAGACAAAAAATAAAGTCCTGGCCTCCTTCCTGGGAAGCATGTTGTAATCAGATTACACCACGCTACTAGCTACATGTAGCTTCTCAAGCTAAATCAATATCCAGTGTAAATCTATAAGCAATAAATCTACTGATTCATAAGTTCAGGCTTTGTTCTGATCAGATCATGAAAGTTGATCAATGGGATGTTTCGAGGAAACGTTGAGCTCGTAAATCTTTCATGATGCTGGTTTGAATATTTTTGAGTTTAAATGCGTTTAACCTTCTGGAATAAATCCTTAAACTTTCTCTTTCATGAGTATTTACTTCATTAACTTGATCTCCACAGAAGGGATGATTACAGCTGTCTGCCAAAGTCTTCATACCTCCTGAACCTTTCTGTATTTTCTCTCATTACAACTACAAACGTCAATATATTTCATTGGAATTTGATGTGAAAGAAGAAAAATTATTCATGATTCAAAACATTTTTAACAAATAAAAAACTGAAAAGCACAATGTGCAAAAGTATTCAGTCCCCTTTTCTCTGAGTGCAACTGTTTGCCTTCAGAAGTTGCCTGCTGATTGCTAATGACTAAGCAGAGTTAAGAGAAGTTGGTTAAGAGTAACATCACAGTCAAAATGGCTCAGTCAAAGTCCAGACTTAAATCCAACTGAGAATCTGTTCTAAGATCTGAGAACTGATGTTCACCATCGACTCTGACTGAGCTTCAGCTGCTTCACAAAGAAGAATGGGGAGATAAACACATGGAGACTTCCAGTCTGACCTCTGACCTCTACAGAAATACTCATGACTCTGCAGTTGTCGGGTTATCAGAGATGGACAAGAGGCCGAGTACAGAGAGCTGCTGGACCGCTTGGTCCCACGGGGGGAGCGGTCATCTCATCTAAGGTCATCCTCCAGACTCGACTACTGTAACTCGCTGTTCATTGGAGTCCACCGAAAACACCTTCAGAGACTTCAGTACATTCAAAACAGAGCTGCCAGGATCCTAGTGAAGCTCGTAAATTTGACCACATCACACCTACTCTTCATGAGCTTCACTGGCTTCCTGTTACCTATAGGATTCAATATAAATTTGCACTTATCACCCATCACTGTCTATATGGAACCTCACCAGATTACCTGAAGGACCTCCTTACTTCACATGCACCTTCTAGATCCCTACGATCCCAAGCCTGCAATCTTCTCCACCTTCCTCGATCAAAACTAAGGACTATGGGTGATGGAGCCTTTGCTCTGGCTCCTCGTCTATGGATTCTCTCCCTGACTATTTGAGAGCCCCGCAATTATTGTCTGATTTTAAAACTGGCTTGAAAACTTTCCTTTTTAGACAAGCCTACCCCACTTTTAAATGAC
>CAEGAF010126334.1:0-10492 GCA_903067075.1 Micropoecilia bifurca
TTCTTTGTTTAGATCTTCTAGTTTCTCTTGCTCTGTGTTCCTTAGTTCTTATTGTTAGATCAGCCTTGTTTCTACATGTACATAAAGTTCGTCCACTGCCTGCTGTGTTTGTGTCCACCAACACATCATGACACAAACCAGATGAAAGAGCAAATCTTTAAACATTTAATGTGTAATTAAACAATAAAGATGACAAATTATATGAAATAGATCAAACTTTAATAAATATTTGTTGTATTTAACATATTTCAGGTAAGTGAACATGTAATGAAATTGATCCTGTCCTAGAATTTTATGCAATTGAACATTACGGGTAACAAATGATGATCATCTGAGGTAATACATTTTATTATTATTTTTTTAAATATAATTTTGGTTAAAAAGTAAAAAAGGGGTCAAAATGAAATAAAAATATGCCTAATCTACATAATTTAGTAGAATAATTTAACACAGATTTTGAGTTAATAAGACACATGACCTACAAGCTATTTAAGAAAGACTGTTTAGATGAGGCACAAACAGATTGAGTAAAAGGGACACGATTTGGAAGCTACTGAAGAAAACATTTAATATTAAAATTATTTAAATGATTGAATATAACTTAAAATTTTAATAGAGGACAGTGTGTCTCGTGTAATAGCATGAATGTCCACTTTTTTGTATCAGTTGGTCAAAAGAACTTATTAACAGGAGTTTGGAAATTGACAGCACCTGTGAAACTCCGAGGCTTGAGGAGGGACTAGTAAAGAACAGCTGGCCGAAATTAGCTTTCAGAAATCGGATCAACCTTGAGCTGAGCGTCCGTTACTGCGCGGAGCGCGAATATCCAGGATCCAACTTTAAAACAACTTCACTGCGGTCGGTAACACAATGAAAACACCGGTGTTTTTGATTCTCAAAGAAAAAAGTGGATGTGATGTGAATTTTAGACTAACACAGTAAAATGTTTTAAAACTTTAAGCATTTTCCAGCTTCATTTTCAGAAAGTATATACCTTTTAAACATTTTTGTGCAAAATTTGCAACATTACTTATTTCCCACCAGAAAAGATAAACAGTGCATTACATTTTTAATTCATAATAAATAGGGTTTGTCTATTTCTCAGCCTCTTTCTGTGAGCCAAAGTGGCTTATCATAGCGTAGGGTCAGACTAAGTTTTTTGTTTGTTTTAAATGAAGGTAGATATGCTTCAAAACATTCGGGCTTATATCTTCAGCTCCGTTTCCACCAGTGTGTCTTTGTAGTCTACTTCCACTGGGCTGAACAGGCAGCCTGTCGAATCATTTCAACACTGCTGTCACCTAGTGACTGGAGGCTTGCTTATTAGTGAAACATGACAAAGACAAAGTCCTCCTCTTTCTCGTGCACCCTTGACACCTTGTCATGCGCTCCTGGGAGCGTGGACCCCATTATTTGAGAAATAATGCATGTGGACCTTTCACCCTCAAAATGTTAACATGTAAGCGAATATGTCCATCAGGACAGCAGCGTCATCATGACAACTAAGAGGTGTCGAGATAACATGAAGTTACGTTTAAAATGAATCTTACAAAGTAACATGTAGACCCAACAGTAGAATCAAACTTCAGTAAGATCAAGGAGGTTGTGCTTTTATGTTTCATCTCATGCAAGCTTTGCTTTAATTCTCTTTCTATTTGTATTTCTTACAGTCAGGCAGAGACAACCAATGGAAAAAGCATGGCAACCGTCCTAGCCAATTCAAGCACATCCATAGGGTGGAAACCCCTATAAAAGCAAATGCAAAAGAGGAACCTTTGGTTGGTAGATTCGAGTCAAGATCAAGATGGACAAAGAACTCTGCCAATGAAGAAGAGCCAGGGACACAGATGGGCCGGAGACTGTCCTGCATATGGGAATCAAACCCTCAGCCCAACAACCTGTGGCTCCAAATTGAACTTCTCCCGTCATCGGGGTTCAGACCCCAAAGGCAAAGACAAAGGACAAAAGAGGAACTGCTTTTCTAAATGGGAACTCTTCCAGCCAGCACCCAAGGCTAGGTGTACCTTCAACATCCATGTGGAGACGAAGGCTCATCAGAGCTGCAGGGGCACCTGCTTTCATCAATGATCCTTCTTCTGTTGGGACACATTCTTCATCATCAGACCAGTTCTGGGGTTTGAAATTCCGTACGAAGTCTCTCAAAGGTTCCTTTTAGTTCTCAGTGTCAGCGTTAGGGAAAAGAAGGCTAGGTTAAGATGATTGATTTTTCTTATTTGATTATTTCTGCGGCTGAATTAAGCTGTACATACCCTGCAAAAAAGTGTACTAAATAAAGCAGAATATACAGGCATTGAGATGGTGTGGACATTCAATTAATGTGTCACGCCAAAGTACTTTGAAGGTTATAAAATATCAATGGTGAATGATTCTGAAGAGAGAAAGGTGGAGCAGGTTTTGATCACCTGCTTTAGCCAATAAGTCATGTAGTAAATACGCCTCTATGACTTGTAATCCAAGTCACCAAATTTTAACCTAGTTGAATTACAAAGTCTGTTGTGAAAAAAGGGGAGTGACTGTTAACGAGTGTGGTTCAGTGGGAGCTAATTTGACTCAGACCTCTAGTAAATGAGCCTATTGAATGAAGCGAGATGTGTCACTTGGATGAATGTTGTTAAACACAGCTGAATCTCCAGCTAAAAGGTTTTCTGTGAACCCTGTTGTGGGCTGCAGCTGGATTGGGTACTGACTCTCCTGAGAGAAGTGCTGGCAACCAACAGATGTTACATTTCTGAATAAGTGCTACCATCAAAGACTTTTACCTTTAACATCCCTTTCTTTCTAATCTTCTGAGACACTGTGGAACACATCATGTCATCAAACAGTACAGTGACTACTTGTCACTTTTAAACAGGAATATTGACTAATTAAACTAAGTGAAGAAGCATTCAGCTTCTATGCACCTCAAATCTGGAACAAACTTCCAGAAAACTGCAAATCATCTGAAACACTGAGTTTTGTATAAATTAAAGCTAAATCCCCACCTGCTTAGAGTAGCTTTCAAACCATTATTCAACATTTAAAGTATATTGATTATGTTAACAATTACACTTAAAATACAATGTATCTTACTGGTTTTCAAAATTGTTGACTATAAGATGTGTTTATGTGTGTGTATTTTATGTTTTCATGGTATAAAGCACTTTGAATTGCCTTGTTGATTAAATGTGCTGTACAAATAAACTTGATTGATTAAAAGTTCCCTTTCCCCTGGGAAAAGAGAAAGGGAAGTCTGGGCCTCCCTTCTGAAGCTGCTGCCCCCACGACCCGACTCCGGATAAGCGGAAGAAAATGGATGGATGGATGGATGATTAAAAGTTTGAAGACTAATGTAATCGTAATTAAAGGACACACCATAGTTTAATGTTCCATGTCCCCATGGACAAATTATTCACAGTCTTTTCAATCATCATTTTGTCCAGGCCTGTTTCATTAGTTTTTAAAATTATTCTGTTGAATCAAAATTCAGATTTTCGTCGTCAATTTTCGTCGGTTGATTTTTTTTTCAGTTTGAGTTATTTCAGACATTGTGAACTTTTTGGTCAGCGGGGTATAAACAATTTTACCCACACACACAAAATAGTGTCTATTTCAGTGGGTTCCTCATAATGTAAAAATTTTATACATTAATTTTGTGACAATATTTTATATTTGTCTATATTCTGCTTTTACAGCATCCTTAACATAACCAAACCAAACGAACTTTATTTATAAGGCTTTTAAAACAACCACAGCTGATACAAAGTGCTGTACATTAAAATACAACATTAAAAAAAAACAACTTACAATTTAAAAACAAAAACATATAATTTAAAACTAGATCTTGCTGGTGTTGAAGGCCAAATAAAATAGATGGGTTTTAAGACAAACTTTAAAAGTGGACAGTGAAAGGGCCTCTCTGACCTGCAAAGGCAAGTCATTCGGTTATTAAACATAGTTTAATAATTTCTTATTACATAATAGTTTTCCTCCTTCACATTCTCTCAAGAACTATAGTGAAGCTGATTATTCCCTTTTTGTCACTTGCCAGCCAGTGAATTTATTGAGAAAAACAAATATAGAGAGGAGAATCAACACCCCCTTTTATCCACATCCCTGTCTAATTAATTTATCTGCTCCCGAAGAGCAGGCTAAAAGCAGTGTAGGTGGATCTGGTGGAAATGGGACAAACAATCGACTTCACAAGGGATTCAAATGCTTCATGCTCACAGCGTCGTTTATCTGTGACCGCTCTAGATGGTGGGGGTTTGCTGAGTCTTGTAAAATTTACTTTAGGAGAAAATAATTACCTCAAAAAATATGAGGATAAAAAATGCATGCTCCAGGGTCATGAAGAAAATTTTCATGTTAAACTGATTTATTTATTTTGCATTTCCATTGAAAAAGGGAAGCATCCTGGCTTATTAAGGCAGAGTTAGCGAAATAAATAATTTTCATTACGTTTTCTGCATAATCATACAATTAAAACAAATCTTGGATTTGATGACAGTAACAATCAAAGTGTCAAGAAAGAGAAACAAGGGAAAAATTGATACCATTTTACTTTAAGTTTTTTACATTACAACAATCTTTCAATAAAATAACAGCTGCAAGTTTCTAAATCAGTGGTTCTTAACCTGGGTTCGATCGGACCCCAGGGGTTCGACGAGTCGGTCTGAGGGGTTCGGCGGAGCCTCTGCCAGGAGTTAAAGACTCACTTGTGTAAAGTCGTGATGACGCCCCGCTTTGCCATCACTTGATGCAGAGGATCAGGTTACATTGCTTAGCCAATCACAGCTGCGGAGGAGCCCTGATTAAAGGAGCTCCACTCTCAGCTTGAATTTGAACTTGTGTCTTTAATTACTTCAGCAAAGCTCACAGTTTTTACCAAATCTGTAGATTTGGTGATCTTCTAAATCTGCTCCTTGGTCACATCTTTTCAGGGTTGGTGCTGCCTCTAGTGGCGTGGGGGTGGTAACACAACTAATATAATTACATTACCTTCTGTAATGAAGGTCTTCATTACTTTCGCTGTACAACACTGAAAATGTGTGTTAAATAATGATAAAAGAAAGGCATGTTGAATGATAAATGAAATGGATAGAAACAAATTGAAGTATTTTATTGATTAAGTGTTTTTATGCAGTGGCATCTCAGCTGGAACTGATGGTGTCCTGTTAAAATACAACAAACAGAGGGATAATATACGTATTGTGATTGTTAGAAATGCACTGAAATGTTTGAAGGCTTTGTGTGGGTGACTTACCTCTGTCTCTTCCTCTGCAGGGTGTTCAGGCTAAAAGATTCCCCAGGGCCCTGAGCACCTTTTAAAGGTTCCAGAAGAGACCAAAGCAGATGGAAGAGGCGGAGCAGTAGAGCTATGCATTTTATAAATTTAATGTTGAATTAATATTTACATTGATAGAAATGTGGTTTTAGAGATGCTTAAAATGAATAACATTTGGTAATATATTATTCTGAAGATTTTGTTAGTTTGTCAAACTTTGCTTGTGTGTATGTATTTTGTTCTACCCTGTTTCTTGGTGGGTCTGTGAATCGGAACAGCCAGGGACTATAAAAGGCTGCATGTTGACAACATTGGTGAGTGTTGCTGCTGAGACCCTCGGCCGCTGTAAGCAGGGTTGTTTGTCTGTTAAAGTGTGTTGGTGAATAAACACCCAGTGGGATTTGCACCGTTTCTCGGGCCTCAAGTCTCCAACTTCCTCCAGCCACTAAGGGCCATTCTAACAACCTCAAAGTCTTATTATTAATTTTTCATCATCTTAACCCTCTGATGAGTGAGTGACTGACTATACAGTATTTCATGACTGGGTACTTTTTTGACAGGGTCACAATCAATATATGTATATGCTACTTTTGTCATTTTGATTCAAAATAATATTTTGTGTAATACTTTCTACTGTGTTTTATTTCACACAAGAGTTATTTCATGTTTGAAATATTAGGGGTCAGCAGCCTAAGTAAAGAGGCTCAGAGTTCGCTCTCCCCAGCCACTTGTCCCAGCTCCTCTGAGGGAACTCATGGCGTTTGCAGACCAGCTGATAAACATTGTCAGCGTGTCCTGGGTCTTCACTGGGGCCTCCTCCTGGTGGGACACACCCTACACCCTACAGGGAAAACTAATTTTGGCTGCTTGTATCCGTGATCTCGTTCTTTCGGTCATGACCCAAAGCTCATGGCCATAGACGAGGAACTTAGATCAACCGCTAAATCAAGAGCTTCACTTTTTGACTAAACTCTCTCTTCACCCTGACAGACTGCTACAGCGCCGCTTCACAGCAGAAGCTGCACCGATCCGCCTGTCGATCTTCTGCTCCATTTTTCCCTTATTGTTGAAAAAGATCCTGAGATACTTGAACTCCTCCACTTGAGGCAGGACATCCTCCATGACCCAAAGAAGGCACTCTATACTTTTCTGGCTCATTTATTTATGCATTTATTTCTATAGCTATGAATTCTTATTTTATTTATTGAGATGATAAAAGAAAGAACCTTGAACTCATTGATCAATTGATTTTGTATGTCATTCAACACATTCTTGGTTTTCTCATCCAGGCTGTCAGACACACGCAGAGACACACAAATAATAAAGATGCACAACAATATAGGTAGTAGCTAGTTTGTTAGATAACTAGAGTTGGCTAACTTAGAAGAAGGCTAATATGTTGATTCATGACAATAACGCTCACAGTACTCATGATTAACACAAAAACACATTTGTGAGATAAAAAATAAAGATAATATTTATGTGTAAGAGTTCTTGTTCTGTAAAATAATATTATTCAGGGGTGACACTTAGGTCTCAGTATGTTTGGTTCACAAAAAATGTTTTGTAACAGACACAGTTGGTAAAAAAAACAAAGATTCACATTAAATTCCATAGAAAATGAATGTGGGTCATTTTAGGCCCACTCACGGAAGAATGGGTTAGTAAGATGAAACATGCTATTTCTTAAAATGCATAAAAGGTAAATTAAAAATTTGAATTGTGTGATATCAGTAACATGTTTCTTGAGGAATACCTGGAATATGAAGTGATGAAAACTTTTGATTACAAAGATATTGCAAAAAGATGACCTCATTGGGTCAAACAGGACCCAGTTATGCATCAAAGGGTTAAGAATGTAGAGCTAATTAAATTATCTAAACAAGACCTTAAGGTGGTTCCAGTTTCTCTCGATGGCCAACCTGTTGAAACTGGCAAATTTTAAATACTTTGGGTCGTTCCTGGACAGTCGGCTCAACTTTGCTGAAAACACTGACTATTTTGAAGAACTGAGACTCTACCTTTTAAGAAGACTTGAGACCCAACTAGACTCCAGTTGGGTCACCCCTATGTCTTGAATTTTGGGGGTGCAGGGGGGAATGATATTTTATTTTATCACTACATAAGGCTTCAGTGAATGCACATATGAAACTGGTGGGTTTGGTACCTCAAAAAAGGTCAAGAATCACTTTCGTAGAGTATATTTCTGCTGACATTGCACATCTTGAAATGTACATTTTTGTAGATTTTTTTTTTTCAAATTAGCTCAAGATGAAAGATTAAACCCAAAGCACCTGTGAACCTGAATTTTCCAGCCATGCCACAGATTTTTCATTGGATTGTTTGTTCTGTCCTGGTCTAAAGCTATGGTTTCAGCTGTCTTGCGGTCTCTAACAGGTTTTCTCCAAGTACTGCCCTGACACACTTTGTCCAGCTTCCCTCAATAAAAGCTTAAGCAGAAGAGATTTTCCTCTGCTGCCACAATGTTGTGGTGTGTTTTGCATGTAGACTTAAAATGAAATCTTGGTCTCATCATATCATATCATCATATTCTGCCCTGCATGACTTGCAGCATACAGCTCTCTGCAACTTCTCCATTCAGACCAGAATGCACTGTTTTGCTATGCTATTATGTATACATATGTGGACACAGATATTCCAATTTCACCTTTATTCAATTTCCACGGATGCATTCCGGAAAGGAAAATGTTTACGAGTGAGAAATAAAAAGCTTAATTTAATTTCAAGTTGTTATTGTTATTTTTCCTTTTTCCTGTCTATCATTATTTTTGAGCCAGGTCTTCAAAATGAATACACTGCTTACTTGTTCTTGTACTCTTTAATCCGTGTTCAAATCAAAATTTCATGCTATTTCATAATGTTTTTTGTGCTTGTGCTGGGAGCTGTTTTGTCTGACACAAACAAAAAGCACCAGCTGTTCTTTAAAAGGCTTGTTGTTGCCTTCAGCTCCAGCATGCAATATTTCTATACATTAAATTATAAGAAGCAGCCAAAGGGTCCATGAAAGAATGTGGTGTCTGTGGTTTTTCCATAAAAGAGGCTGGGAGAATGAATAAATGATGGATGCATTGCACACACACAACCATGTTTTAGCCATGGAGAAAGGATGTCCTGAAATTTCGCTAAGCTGGTTCATGATGTTTCCTCTTTGAATGTAAAAATCACAAAAGAGGAAAGGGAGTATGGGCAGATAATGCTGTGCCTTTGTTGTTGTCTGTGTCTATCTGCTGACCACTTACTTGCAGATGATGAACCAGAATATTTGTTGAACAAAGAGATTATGTTTAATGCTTTACTTTCATGTAAAAGTGACCCTGAAAGCCTTCAGATTTTATGCAAACTGATCAAAAAATTTCAAATATTTTGTTTCATTAGAGAAAGTTGTCAGTGTATATGATACACCACAATATTTTTGTAGATAGTCCTGCACATATGCAGATGAGTCAGGCTGCAAATATTGATGTCAGTCTACCACTGAAAACAGTTAAAATGCTACAAAACGATTTAAAATGGAATCCTAGCTTGTTGAATCCCACTATATTGACAGGTTTTTTTTTTTTTTTGCAGGGCTCCATAGTGGCGCAATAGGTAGCACTGTTGCCTTGCAGCAAGAAGGTCCTGGGTTCGATTCCCAGCCCTGGTCTTTCTGCATGGATTTTGCATGGTGGGTTCTCCCCAGGTTCTCTGACTTCCTCCCACAGTCCAAAAACATGACAGTCAGGTTTATTTGTTTCTCTAAATTATCCTTAGGTGTGGTTGTGTTGCCCTGTGACAGACTGGTGAACTATCCAGGGTGAACCCTGCCTCTCGCCCAAAATATTTTGCTGGAGATAGGCACCAGCTGTCACAGCTGCTGCTGAGCTGTGACCACTCACACCTGAACATCATCACCCTGATCTCCAGCCGCTGCCATATAAGCACGGATCTTCCCCCTGCACAGCGTCAGATTGTTGTTTAACCCTCAGCGGTAACACGTTCAGGCCTGCTGCTAAGACTTGAGCTAACTGCCCAGTACTAACCTGTCTGTTCTCTTCCTTCTGCCCAGTTGCCTCTCCTGTCCCCGATCCTGACCCTCTCCACTGGATTTGGACCTCCTGACTTTGACCCCGTCTGTCTGTCTGACCCTGAGATCTGGAACCGCCTGACCCCGACTTGGATTCCCTGGTTCTGACCCTGGCCTGTCTGACTAAGATTGTGTACTTCCCAATAAGCACCCATTTTTGTATTCTCTGTTCAGTCCCTGCGTCCATCAGCTCCTGCACGTGTCAGAACAATCTGACCAAACAACATGGACCAGACTGAACAGGACCCGCTACAGCCCTGAGGGACGTCATAAGCCGACAAGGAGTTGTGCTATAGGACAAACCGTTCATCGACTCACCGGACTAGAAGCGGCCAGCCAAACTCTCCATCAGGTTCTCGCCCAGTTGTCCGCACAGGTAGACAAACTAACCTCCTGCTCTCCCCGAGTTAAGGACCGTCAGACGCTTCGGCGGCTGCTCCTGCTCCTCCATCCGTCTCGTCTCCGGCCGAACCTCCTACTCTCCCCGCTCCGGTAAATTCCCGAGGTCCGTATGTTCCTGATCCTCCTCCATTCTCAGGTGAACTGTCCAAATGCCGGGGCTTCCTGTTACAATGTCTGATGGTATTTAATCAGCAACCCATGGCTTTTGCCTCCGATTTATCCAAGATATACTATGTAATGGGACTGGTGAGGGACCAGGCTTTAGACTGGGCGCTGGCTTTTGACACAACTACACCGTTAACCTCCCTCACCTTTAAACAGTTCTCTGAAGAATTAAGCTCGGCGTTTGACCACCCGGACCATGTTGGCGATGCCTCCAAACGCCTTCTAAAACTGCGCCAAGGCTCCCGTAGCGCAGCCGAGTTCTCAGTGGAGTTTCGCACACTGGCGGCTGACACAAAATGGAACGACGAGGCGCTCAAGGGAGTGTATAATCAAGCCTTAGACGAGGCCTTAAAGGATGGTCTGTCCGTCAGTGATGATGCCAAGGACCTGAACTCACTAATCACAATGTCTATCCGTCTTGACAACAGGCTTCGTGAGCACCGCCGGGAGCGGCCTGGTCAGCAGTGGTGGGAAGTAACTAAGTACAAGTACTTCGTTACTGTACTTAAGTACAATTTTCGTGTATCTGTACTTTACTTAAGTAGATTTAATAATGG
>CAEGAF010126338.1:0-29641 GCA_903067075.1 Micropoecilia bifurca
TTTTTTACTTTACACACTATCTATATTAATATATTTATATATATATATATATATATATATATATATATATATATATTTATATATATATATATATATCCTTTTATTCCAACCCTTTTTTGGAAATGAAAAGTGAATTCAATTTAATGTCTTGGGGTTTGGTATTACTTTCATATACTCTGTCTTTTGCGTAATTTTGCTAAGTTTTCTCCTCAATTTCTTTGGTTAAGTTGAAAGTTGCTTAAATATTGAATGCGATAACACAACCTTTGATCATTTATTTATGGTGTTTCCAGAATGTGAAGTCATTTTTAAAAAAAATCTTTGCACCTGCTTACAGTGTCATGAAACGTGACCCCAGTTCAGTCCCAAGCAGCAAAATGACTCAGCCAGTTTTAACATTAATGACATGATTTATAAAATGGGAAGGTTTTCCTTCATCTGTCTGTGTACAGTAGGGACATTTTTAAACCTGCACTGTGTATGGTTTTGATTGGTGATGAGGTTTATAGTGCTCACCTGATACTACTTGCTTTGCGCCAGCTTTTTGTGTCCTCCAAACCTTTTCAACAGGTACCAACTACGGTTATGATGAACCAGTTTGATCTCCGTTCCAGCTGCGTGCTGGAATAAGTTTTGTTAGAAGTTGGAAGCAGACACAAAGTATTTCGAATGGCATGTTTTTAAATACTAGAGATTAATTTTTGATTAACCTAATTTCACACACAAATAAAACAACAAAAAGTAATAGTAGAAATTCAGACTTGTAATACAGTAAAATAGCTCTCTGTTTCTAATCTTCCCACTGTTTATTTTGAACTCACTCCTCACAGAGATTAAGTTAGTTATTGTGTCACACACTATCTCAGCTACAGCTGATACTTTCAGCTAAATCTGTGAATATACTTTTGCAATCAGTTCCCAAACAGCTTTGGTCTTTTAAATGCTCAGATATTTTATTTCAAGTCTGCTGATATTGATTACAAAAATGGTATGCTAATATATGAAACTTTGATTAACTTATTGTTTAAAAACAAATCAATTAAACTGGTCATATAAAACGATCCCTGCAGGTATACTGAGGTAAATAATGTGATGTTGTAGCTATCTCCCCACGCTTTATCTACAAACTACAAAAATTTGAATAATATAAACCGAGAGGGGATTAAACATTCACTGTCTGAGATGTTCACAGTGATAAAATGGCACTGAGCTGGCTATGTGGTAAAAAAAACCTCATATGGATCTTTTGTTTAACCAGTTAAAAATAAGCTTAAAAGGTCCAACTACAAGCAGGAATAATATCCTCAAGGCCTTCTGTGCATTAAACCTGCAGAAACCTTTACAACTGCGACTTCGGGGACTCATTTAAATTACAAGGACAAAGCATGACGAACCATAACACACACAACAATAATCATTGTGATATTACTAAAGACCAAAAAGTATGTTTTTGCATCAGATAAAGAGACAAAAAGTCACTACGAACATATACACATTGCACAAATACACCTCGGTAAATTCTAACTCGGCATTTATCCTCACATTTGACCCATTTAAAAAAAAAATCTAAATGAAATTTCAATTTACCAAAAACGCATTTGATTTTATTTACACATCTTTGTTTTATATAGAGCAACATGGCAGCATCTGTTGTGTTTTTGTACACTTCAGACTAGAATAAAATAATTTAAGCACCTGGGGACAGACTAGCCCATCAGTACATTAAAAATCCTACACCTGGTAAGCTGTATTATAATTTTAAGCAAACTCCATAAGCTCCTCCAAAGCAATTTACATCATTCTCTTATACCAATTGATTATTTGAAAGAAGGGCACCCGGCTGGGCCCCCATAGAACTAG
The DNA here is from genome assembly GCA_903067075.1 of Micropoecilia bifurca. Lineage (NCBI taxonomy): Eukaryota > Metazoa > Chordata > Actinopteri > Cyprinodontiformes > Poeciliidae > Micropoecilia > Micropoecilia bifurca. The sequence goes on from CAEGAF010126338.1 coordinate 1,861, forward strand.
AAGAATTGAAAAATTTGCAAAGACTTCCATTACCTTGGACCGGCCAGGGCTTTCTGACACCCTCACAGATGAGCTCACAGTGTCAAATATTACTAAGCAAGTACTTTCAAAAGTTCTTACCTTTGGTATTTTATTTCTGAGTCAATAAGATGCATATAAAGCAAACGCTGAAAATCTGCGTGATAAATTATCTGAAAGAAATAAAAAAAACATAGCATGGGATAAAGCACATGCTCTGTAAGTCCCCAAGCCTCAGTGTGTTTTAGGCTCAGAGGGCATAAATATATGATTTTACATTATTTAGTTATGGATAAGCTTTTTGTTTGACAAGACCATCTTGCCCACCCACTGTGGCATGAGCTGAACCCAGAAAGCAGGTCATCTCACCATCTTTGTGGAAATGCAAAGAAAAACAGCTCATGGACTTATTTATCTCTCAAACTGTTTAAAACCTTTTTTTTTATGTTTCCACATATTGCGCATACATATGCATATGCACCATATTACGCAATAAATTTTACAACTGAAGGAAAACAACAGCATTTACACTGTAAATTGTTCTTTAGTTTGCTATGCCCAGTAATAAAACCATAAAAAAATCACAGAATGTTTACCTCAAAGTATAGCTTGCTCATAATACTTTTCTACATTTTACTGCACTACAGTTGTAATCATCTATCAGACATGCATATTGGTGCTAAGGCTGCTTACTATTATGGTACCGTTGGGATTAAGTCTTTATAATGAGGCCCCCATATTCTGAATATAAACCCTCAAACCCTCACAGAGGCCAGCCCCTCTGCCAAGAAGTGCTAGCTAACAGAAATTAATAATGTCATCTGAATATGTCTGTAGGATTCAGGCGAGCTGAAATATGCGTTAGATGCATGCGCTGTGTCTGATCTGCACTGATAAAGCAGTACGTGAGAGGGAAAAGATGTACATTTCTTTTTTACTTGTATTGTGGAGGTAAATTAAAAGGTTTCTCTTTGATTAGATGATACAAGAGCAAAACATTTAAACCTGTAAAACGAAAAAAAAATCAGAGGCACTTGAATGAGGAAAAGATAAACTATTTAGAAAAATATTGTAAGATATGTGAAAGGGTCTTTTGAGTGATTTAGTTTCCATTTGTAATTTTCCTATTTCCTGTTTGTCATATTTTTCATGTTTTATGCTTAGAAGCAATGCTTTGCAAGTTATTGCAGACACATATGCCGGTAATCCAATATGTATTTTTCTTGTTCCACAATTCCACACCTCTCTTCTTTTTTGCATTTCATTTCACTATAATTCCTTAAATAAGTTCTTTCTTTTTAAATCTTTTTTTTTTCTTTGCATCTAGTAGCCAAAGAGCTTTGATTTGGGTGGGTAACAGAGATCCAGAGGGAGGGTTTTTCCTGTATCATCCTACAGTCAGAACAAAGGATATGCACATGCTGAAAATTATGCAAATACATGCAAATTGCCGGGGGCGAGAAATAGCGGTGTGTGTGGTAGGAAAGGAGTTTGTACAAGCAGCGAGGAATGCAAAGGACTTGGTACACAGCACATGCTTAGAGACTTTTTTTTTTTTCAAAAATATACATAACTTCAAAGATAAAGATGTTGGACTTGAATATAATTCTGCATCTCTTCTGGAGAAGACCATCTCCACATGAATGCCGGTTAGATCTGTTTACCCACAATGCTGGCAGAATGTGGATCTCGGCGTGTCTCCTTTCTTTATTTATTCTTCCCCAAGAATTATATTGTATTTATTATGATGCAAGAAACTGCACACCATTCAGAGAAGACTCTAAAATGCAGCAAATGCAAATGTGACAGACAATGCCTGCGAACAGCACCCAGTTAAAGAAATGTGTGCATATGTGTTGGGATGATGCAATATTTTGATGGCGCCGCCGCAGAGGAACGCCGAGCCGATATTAGTGACATGTGCTAATGACAGTCGCAGCTCAACTTTATCATGCCAGACATTTTCATGAGGTTACCGCAATGATTAGGTAATGACAGCACAGGCCGCTTTCCTCTCATTCTAATATGCTTGTTCCATAGTCCTTGATAGTTACCCTAGCTCAGCCTATCAAAATTTAAAGCTCTCAGAGGATTGCTACATCATTTCAGATTGGCTCTTGTACACGGAATATGAAAGTGACTTTATGTTTTAGACTGAATGCCACAAGTTAGTTTGCAGATTATTTTAAATAGGTCTGGGGTGAAGCATTTATTCCTATTTTTCCTTACAAGTTCACGCAGTGTTGCTAAGCCTATTTTGAGATTTAAAAAAATCAAATCACTAAGAAATAAACAAGGTATATATTCTTCACAGAAAATTAATTCAAGCGTTGAGACAACCAGCTAATATCAATGTGCATGTTGGTTGCCAATATGACACCCAGAGAGTCTCAACGTCTTGCAGGAATCTGTGATTTGTATAAGACTGCATACAAAAAAGAAATAAATCACATTTAAATAAACACCGCCCACCAACCTCTTTCCGTGGCACTTAAACACACATACACACACACACACACACACACACACACACACACACACACACACATACACACACACACACACGCATAGAGGCAAGAGAGACCTGCAGACACAATGTGGTAGAGGAGAAAAGGGGGGGGAGGCGCACACAGACAGACGCTCACAATTGTGCATAATAATGTTAGCATTCCTGCATGTCTAATGTAGGGAATATTTAGACAGACACTAGCTGGTCTGCTGTCTTTCTGCACGGTGTGAGAGCGTGGGCGTGTGTGTGTGTGTGTGTGTGTGTGTCAGTCTAGGTCTAAGACCAGAGCATAATGATGTATTAATTGTGGGATGAATTCAGTGTGGGTGTTCAGGGCTCCTTGTTGAGGTTACTAATAGGCATTCGATGTGATTGTTAATCTTCGTGGAAGCTCACATTTTACTTTTTTGTATGTTTGTTTGCCAGTGCAGCTTAACCTGAGTGGACCTGTCCATGACTCCATGTAAAAAAAAAATCTGCTTATTTTATCCTAATTATTTTTATAATGTAATGGCAAATGTGCAGTATTTCCTCAGACTTGCACATTAATAAAATATCACATTTCGGAAGACTCAAGAAAATACCAAACAAGTGAAGGAGCAATGGCAAAGCTATCGTTGTAAACTGTTGTATTCACACACAATTAACAGGGAGTGAATATTTAAATCTGCTCAACACTGACTAAACCTCCACTTTTTTCCAAGGTCCTTCCGAATAGACATGTACAAACCTGGGGTATGTGTGGAGAGAATATGAAAATAGATTCTCCATAAAGGATGCAAACAAAGAGGGACAGACAGCATATATTCTGACAAGGACAGGCAGAAGATGAAGCTCATTTTTTTCTGGGCACCCAGTGGTGTCTGCATTGCAGATCGCTGAAATCCCCCTCGAATGCGTCCCTGGGCTTAAAGGGGGGGTGGAGGGGAGTTGTTGGTGTAGAGATGGGTGAATGAGGGGATGGGTTTCGGCTATGTCTGCTGTGGTACACTTTTTTTTTCTTCTCGCCTTCCCCCCACCTAAATATGTTTTTTTTTTTTCCCTGTTTCCATCAAATGTCAAGTTAATTTCCTGGGTGCTATGAGGGATGTGTCCTACCCCCTCAGTACGTGTGGCACAGTGCAGGATTGTGGCTGTGTGTTCTGCGTCTCTGTGTATTTCTCGCATGTTTGTGTGTCCCTTAAGTTTATGAAAGGATGAATGGAAGAAAAGATGAAGGGAGGGGGCCGTGACTGTGTTGGACCGGCATGCACCTATGTGTGTTTTGATTCCGATTGCAAAGAATATGATCCAATTATTACTAGACAGATTTAGCGTTGCAGCCATGGCTACGCCGCTACCCTCATTTGTGAATTGATGTGCGTGCGTTCTGGTGGTACGTTTCGTCCTAATACCATGAAAGAGAAACAAAACACACAATATACGCTGTTACCTATGATGCAGTTTTATGTAAAAGAGCCAGAAGACCACTTTACCCAACAAAAGCAGTTGGTAAAGCAGTTGGAGATGTTGGACAGAGTATTTTGTGCAAGCTGACAAAAGATTGCCAATGCTTATTTGAGACAAACCTATTTAACTTGCTGCTATATGTTGGTTCATATAAGCTGGTGGTGGATGTTGATGATTGGCACAAACCATTGTGCTTCATTCCTAGAGAAGCAACATTTGATATTTTTATTTCCTGTGTTTGTCAATAATCTGTGTGTATGTTGATCCTTGAACGTATTTCCATGTAATAATTTTTTTTTATGATTTTGATGTTTTGTGGCTTTTTAGAAAACAAAGGGCTTCTTGGATCTTTAGTTTTGATGTATTATCTGTCCATGCTTGACTGTAAGGACGTATACCTTTGAATAGTCAATTCTAGTATTTGAATGTACTTTGATCTAAGCCGTCTGATCATAGCTGTGGCTGTGAATTTAGAACTGTTGTCTTGCTGGAAGACTAATTTTTACTACAGTCCCGAGTCTTTTTGCTGCCTCTAAGGTTTTAATAATGGATATCATTTTTAGTATTTAGCTTTCTCTTCTGGGGTTGGAGTAAAACTCACACACACCACCATGCTGCTGCTACCTTTGAAATGACCATAAAAATTGTGTATTCTGGATGATTTGCAGTGCTATTTTTTACACCAGAATTAGTGTTTTGGTCAAAAAGCTAATACAGGTTTGGCTGTATATCTAAGGATTTCATCCTCTGTGTCAAATCTTTGTTTTAGGCTGTAACAAGTTGCATTGTGGGATTGCCTTGCATTTTCCTAAATCTGTTTTACCATAAACTCTGGCCATGATGTTGACATTGCCACATGTTATTCTGGATAGTCCTGCTTTAAACTTCCACAACTTTTACTACTGACCTGTCTGAGCGTCATGATGCAGTTTGTTCACATGCATTTATACTGAGATAAAATAACAGACAGGAGGAAATTTGATAATTTCTTTTTTTAATAGTATTTGATTTTGGCCATTTTCATTTAGGGCTAACAGAGAAAAGGGATCTGAATATGCACAGTAGACAAGTTTTACATGTGATTATGGTGAAAACCATTCCACTGCACAACCATCGACTGCTTTTTGTTTGGTCTTGAGCTCATATTAAATCTCACTAAAATCTTTTTGGAGTTTGCGGTTGTAACCAGACAAAAACACAATTAATTCTTGAAAAAAAAAATTTCTCCAGAGCTCTCTAGTTTGCTGCTGCATGCACAAAATGTTGGAAGGCAAACAGCTTATTTTGTTTCCCAAAGTGTGAAAAGAGATTTTTGCAGAGAAATGGATTTGCATTTTGTCAGTCGTGCTTACACTGATGTATGCACCTGGCCCACAAATGTCACATCCCATAACCCAGAAAAATTATCCCAGTCCCACCTAATTACGCATATTCATACTGGTGTTTTGCATATGGCACTGATAGCACATGTCTGTTACAGACTGCAGAGTGGACGGATGTGGACGAGCGAAAAGGCTTTCAATCCACTCACTCAGTATGTCTGCAACTACCTCTGCTGGATACTATTATTATTTGAGAATCATTACTGAAAGAAATCTCTGCATTTTTTCTTACAGTCAGTCATATGTTCACTGCCTGCAGCATTTTAAACTCAATTGGGAAATTTTAATAAATAAGTCAACCTTGTTCTATATTATAGAGGTCATTCTTGAAAATAGATCATATTTAGCAGATTATCTTGCTTTGATAATATACTGCTTTGATATCACATCTTCTGTGTTTCCCCTTTGCTTTTTCTGAATCTTTATGTCTTTTATCCAACTTCTATGGCAAATGGGATTTCCTTGGTTACTGGAGATGAATATGTAAATGAGAGGGATGGCCAGCTACTAGAAACAGTTATGACTGAACAGTTAGAGAGAAGTGGATGAGTCTCATGTCAGGATCAGTTGCTCACAGGACACATATTATCAACCTTTGTCCTCAGCTGTGATGAAGATAGGAAAGTCCACAATTCTGGAAAAACAACAGTTGTTTCCACCCTGTTTCCCAAATACTCTTAATAATGCAATCGTTGTCCTGACAGCTCTCTTTAGGGGACGAATCAGAGAGGTGGCCACAAGAAAAAGCGGGGAAAGTGAGTGGGGGAGAAAGAAAAAATGAGAGCGTAAAAGTGAAAAGGAAAGATTTTCTCGGAAGAGTATGTGAGCAAGTGGGAATCTGTGAGGAAGAGAAGGAAGAGCAGGTGGATGAGCAGAAGAAACGAGTGGTACAGCAAAACAGCAAAATGTGCTTTTTTTCAGAACAGAATCTTTTTTTTCACTCCTCAATTGTATCTTTTTTTCCTGCTTTTTCTTCCATTAAATTTCCCTATCTTAAATATTTTCCCCCAATCTTTTCCTGTCATCCCTACATTGATGATTCTGTCCTTTACTAGTCTGCCAACCATTAAATTTTTCCCATCCACTTGCCCTTTGTTCCCTGCTTTCTTTGCATCATGAATGTTTTACCTGTCATACCATCTTCGTATCATGTTTCCTATTCATTGCCAGACAGAAAGAAGAAGGAAAGATGATACAAGAAAGGAATGGGAGGAGAAAGGATGAGAAAAGATGTAAAACAAAGAGGAAAGATCACGCTGCTTATTGGCCTAATAAACGTGGCCTGAAGATGCTCACAAGAGAATGCAATTTGCTCTTGTTAGTTGTACCAGTCAATTAGCAAAGAGCACACTGTGGCACGCTGTCGCTACTGCACAGCTACTGGGGTTTTTCTCGACCCAAATGAGAAAACCAAAGGAACTTTTTTTCGCCACCCTGGATTCTCAGTGGCCACAACGGATTTTATTTCATTTCTCAACGTAAAGGAGCTCGAGTCTGAATTTGCATTTTTGTTACAATTCTCTCCTCATTGACTAAAATTATACAGGTTTGGACACAATGAAACAACCTGGCCTGGACTTATATACATATCTGAAACTGTGTGAAAAGGAACAGAGAGAAAGCCACAGAAAATCTCCAAAATTTAGTCCCCAGCTGATGTACCTAAAAGGAAAACCTATGCAGCGATACCACACAGCACCCACTAGGAGTGAGCTCTGCCGGAAGGAAATCAGCCATCACAATGTATCTGTGAGTGACACTGACAATTGCATACCAAATTGTCACTCAGGTTCTATCAGCATATCATACAGCAAGCTGGCTGAAATTCCTTCGCCCTCTTCCCCTCCGTGTTTTCTTCCTTCTCTTTCTGTCATCCGGAGGAATAGCTTCAGATAATAGCAGCAATCTTTATTGTGAGGAAAGGCAAGGAGAAACCCTGCCTTAACACAGACTCAAACCGCTACTCTGCTTCTGCTGAGGAACTTTGCTACGATGCCAGTCTGGAACTGGAAATGTGGAAACAATAGGAATTGAAGAAGCTTGTGGGGAATAAAAAAGAAAATGCATTAAGTTTTTGTGTGTTTGTGTGTGTTTACATAGACGAGGCCTTCTAAGAAAGACATGATTTCAAGTTTGGTTTCAGAGGGTCGTTTGTTGTTGTTTACAGGCAAAAACAGCAGACAGCCGTGGCAGTTACACAGTAAAGATTGCAGCATTGGGAAGCTTTTAAAGTGGGCAGCATGGCTCACTTCCCAGTGCAGCACAGTTTTTGGGGCGCACTGTGAGCATAAAACTCTTGTGTTGTGTCTTGTGTTGTCAAACCATTTTCTACCGGACGGACGGATAGATGGATGGATGGACGGACAAACATTTCATCCATTTCATACATTTTGAACGAGGTTATTAATGTGTGGGTGGCTTGGACAAAAAAATAAGAATAAAAAAGTTTACAGTTGTATTAATTCTATTAACTTGGTTGACATAAAGTTGTAGATCATAATTTTAGAATATGGGCTCCACTAAAAGACATCAGTAGTTCAGTAAAGTATTGTCTCATGGCATTTCCAATGAACGTAAAATACGCAGAAGCTAAAAACTGGCGCAACCAAGGGCCAAACTGGTATCTTGCAGTCTTTAAACATATCTATACAATTTTACGTTGTATATGCTGCTGAACATTATCTCATAGGTGTCTCAAGTTATTGATCCATGCAAACTGTTAGCCGTGTATAAGAGGTCACAAGTAGGAATAGGCAATATTGCATCAATGTCATCAGTCTGAAACAGAACAAAAATATGTGTAAATGGAAATGCATGAAAAGGCATGTGTGAAGAGTACAATCCAAGAAATAGCATCATAGAATACATAGTTAATATATTCTGTATTCAAATGAATTCTGTCGTTTAAGTTGTGCAGAGGACATTTGGTTCTATGTCTTCCCTCTGAGAGCTTCAATAAGCAGTAGCAAATGAAAGGGATGAAGAGAGACGCCATAAAGCTTGAGAGAAAATGCAACTTTAAAGATTCTGAAACACTACATCTTATATGTAGTGCATGCACGATCCAGGCATGGATGTTGATTATGTTTTGTGTAATAAGAGAAAACTTTGCAAAACATTAGCACTGTCATATTTTTGTAGACATTGATCCCTTTTGGATATCATATAGAAACCGCACAAATGATTAAGAACAAACAGCTTGTGTCCTTATGAAACCCCGTCTGCATTTATTTTGTTACATCTTTGCAGGGGGGTCAGAGCTTCTTATTTCCTCTTTAAATCTTTTTCCTTCACCATGTGTCCTATATATCACTGTTGGGTCCCTGTGTACAGGTAGTCACGCTGGTGACATTTGTGTCCAAGCAGAGGCTGATGCCATGGCCTTTATCACCCCTTGCTGGTTCTCCCCTCACCCAAAGAACCCCTGCCACCAAGTTTTCTTTATGTGTACGTACCCATTTGTATGTGGGCATAGGCAAGCTTTAGGACCATCTTATGGTCATGCCTACATTTCCATTCTTTACTGTGGCCTGTGTTCACCCAAGGGGATGTAGTGAGTTTAAAGATGCTTTCTTTGTAAAAAGCAAGGTGAGCAAATACAACCCCTCTGCTTGCTGTGTGACAGGGAGGAGAAGTGGGTGCAAACATGAGCTCATGTGAATGATCATAGCTCACTTAGATATTATTTAAATATGATGCTGTCTTTGAAAAAGCAACTTAGTGAAGAATAAAATAAAACAACCGGTTTTGAAAATGTTCAAATCAGATTGTCGTGCACATTTATCTGTTATGATTACTAGTTTTAATGATTACTATGACCAAATGTTTGACATCACACTCCGAGTAAGGCTATTTTAGTAAGAGCCTAAATATATTGCACTCTGAACTAAAATAACCCACAGAAACATTACACTGACACAACAGTCTGAAATGTTTTCATATGGAGTTGCTTACACTCCATTAAAATGGAAATTTTATCACATTATTTCAAAGGTTTAAATAGAGAATATAATGCTTTAAAACACATTAGAAACCCCAAGATATTCTGTTATACCTTTGTAATCTTCTAAAACATTACTATATTATTATTGACAAATTGAAGAGAAATATAATACAAAACCAAACAAACAAATCCACCACCTTACTGCTGCTCTTCTCTAACAAACAGACACATATGTGCAAATCCACAGAAATACTCAGCGTCCCTGCAGCCATGGGAATGGAGAATGCTGAGGTTCAAGGTCATTTCAAGTATTTTGCACCCTGGGGCGCTGCATTGTCAGTGCAGCGCATCCTTCAGCTCATCCATGTTCTCGAATTTGCAAACAAGACATTGTGGGCAGACATTCCTTCCAAACACAGCATTTAAAAGAGCACACATTGGACAGGAAAGTGCCCGTCTGGTTTGAAAATGACACTACTTTGCTTCACTCAGATATACAAAAAAAATACAAGTACGAACGCAAGGCAGAGATGTAATTATCTGTGTTTGTTCGTGCCGCAGTTTGGCAGGGCAGAAAAGAACGGCGGGTATGTGATTGTTGGTGTTACCGCTGTTTGGCATCGACACATCACTTGCATATGGGGGTTTGTGTTTGGTGGCAAAAATGATACAGGCAAAGATTTATAGACTGGAAAGAAGAGAGCTGGATGCTGCAGTGGGTTTGATTAGCTCCTTTGTTGGAGGTCCGGTAAGCTTCATTGGTTCCAGAGAATAGGTTCCTAATGAACCCAGCCAAGCCTGGACCAAACTTTGTCCTGAAGACAAACTAAGTTATGGTGGTCTGGCGGAGCGCTGGGGGTGAGCTGACTGATATACAACGCCTGGACATATGGTCCCCCCATCAGGGCCTCTCCAAGCCACTTTCACATGCCCAGAGTCTGTGTGTGTGAGAGAAAATTACAAAGGGGATACAAATAGAAGGAATATGTAGTTCACAATTGTCTATTTTTCTTTGTTAATTCACAGAGAAGAGCAAAAGAATCAGAAGAGAGAAAGAGGGGTTTTGGAGAGGATGTAGGGGATCGAGGGGATGCGAGTAAAGAGAAGCTGCTTGATGCTTACTGAAAGCGACAGAGGAGCGAGGGCTGCGGGCTTTGTCTTTACAGCTGACCCCAATACACAATCTGTCCTGGCACGTCCTACAACACATGGAGTAACTGAGTAAATCAGGCCAACTCGGCTTTATTTGGCAATGACCTCACCACAACAGATGGATACCACAATTCTGGATTCAGGATGTGAAGGAGAAAGGCTTTGCAGTCTTTTTGTACCCTCAGAATTTATGGCAAAGGCTTTTTGTATCCCTTATGAAGAAGACACAACAAGCAGCTTTGCATTTCGGTTCCGTGTGTATTCATCCAAATAATTGTGCTAGGAATCAAAGAGAGAGGAGGCGAAGGTGAGCCTGGCTGCAGTTGAAGGACAAAATGTTGAGATCATATTGGAAGTGTGGGGATGGATGTCCACAGTGTCCCACCAACAAGGCTCTCAGTAACTGAGCTGGCGAGGGGGAGAATGGGGCCACTACAAAGTCACACAGCGGGCTCAAACAACACTTATTCTACTGCCCAAACTGTCAGCCAGAACAACTTCATTGTGCCCAAAATTGGGGTTGAAAGCATTTGAAAGCAAAGCAGAGGCTTGGTCAGGGGAAGTGGACGGGGTGGGGGTGCTTGGGAAGGTAGGGAGAAATGGAGAATGCAAAGCCGGAGAGGGAGATTCAAGTAAGGTGGTCTGTAGGAAATAGGGTGACTGGGAAAGGGAAGCTCCAGAGAACGTGCAGTCACTGGGATTGAATAGTCTAGAGTCACACAGCCAGAAGCAATGCATTAATTAATAATTAATGCTTTAAAATGCATTCTGGTGCAGAGGAACCGAAAGAAAACGTTTGCTATTGTGCTGCCTGTATGATCACCATTTAAATCCGTGTTTAAGTGTGGTTTACACATAAAGGATGTTTCAGAAAATTTTATTTCAGGACAAGCATACTATGGCTTTCATTTGTATTCAGAGAAGTGCTTGTTTAATCATCTAAAATCAGAGTCTGGCACAACTGGAAACACAGCAAAACACGTTTGTCCATTTGAACTGACAGACCAGGCGAAACATCATTAATCAGGTAAACTGTGCATGGTATATCTGAAGGAGCTGCAGAGATCAACAACTCGGGTGGGGGATTATGTTGGATGAACAACTGCTAGTCCTCCACTCTGTAAATATGACATGTATGGAATGGTGTCAAGAAGAAAGCCACTGTGGATATAAAGGCGCACGTTTTCAACAAGTGGTCGCAGCAAACATCTGAGGGAAGGTGCACTAGTCAGATGACATCAAATTTGTTCTTTTTTGTCTCTATTTTAAAATATTTTGTGTAGAGAGAAGGTACCACATGCCACTAAAACATGGTAGTGGCAGCTTGGTGCATTAGGAATGATATTATCCAGGGACAGAAATCCTAATCAGAGTTTATGGGAATAGAAACAGGGAAATGATTGAGGGACGTCCATCAGGGGCTTCACCAGACGTTAGACTTCCAGTACAACAGGAACTACAGTGGAATGGTTTAGATCAAAACATATCTGAATTTTACAACAGTCTCGTCAAAGTCCCCACTTCAATTACACTAATAATCTTTCTACTTCCTCTTTACATTTATGCATCATATTGTATTGGTCCATCACGTATGGATGGACCAATACATACGTGATGGACCATCACGTATGTATTGTAAAATTGTAAAATAAAATTCACTACTTTATGTTATTTTACAATAAAATAGTGAAGTTTGTGGTTCAATTGTAAAGAAAATTTTAAAGGAGGAATGAACACTTTCACACTGTACAGCTCAAAATTGTATGAAATACATCAAACTTTTCTGCGCTACACAAAAACACAGACTACCACAAAGCATTAGACGTATCCCTGGAGACGCCCCCCTGCAGAGAACCTGGGGAGGGACTCCAGCCACAACCTTTGAGCTAGAATCTGTTTACAGTACAACAGAAAGCTCCTTTAGAGTGACTTTAAACCAGTTTAAATCAGTCCAAACAGTTATTCGTGTCACCTTTCTTCTCTTTGTCTCTTCGCCTTTTTATTTCTGGCTGTTTCAAATTCATCTTTGTGCCCTCTGTGACGATTGCGAAAGGATGAAGGAGTTTACTTAGTCACAGTGAATTTAGGGAGATGAGGAAAGCCTCTGATTTTGGATTGTGGGGGGCAAAGGTGTGCACGTGTCATTGTAGTTTCTGTAAGTGTGTGTGTGGGGGGGGACAGAATTGCCAAAATGCACCCACACTCCTCACACACACACACACACACACACACACACACACACACACACACACACACACACACACACACACACACACACACACTTACACCAACCTTGTTTGATCCAAAGCTAGCCCTGCAGCTCCCAGAGACTCAACAAAAGGCCTCCTCTATCCATTGTGCGAGCCATGTGTTTCCCAGGAGAACCCAGGCTCAGTGAGAGCAGGGCCCCAGATCGTTTTCGCCTGACATGGATGTTTATTCGCTCCATGGTCCAGCAGAACACCCTCAAAAGGACTGGTCTGGGCATTTTGACGTGCATGACATATAGTTTTTCAAGAAGCGTAGAGGAGATGGAGGGTGCGAGGGAATGGGGGGAGAGTGAATGTCTTGACAGATGAACAGACAGTTGAGACAGAGGGAGAGCAGGCCTGTCTGTGAAGGTGTTCTCAGTGCACTCATATGAAAAAGAATATTCAGGGTGTTCTTCACCATTTTATTTGCTTCTTGTCTTTACACTAGTCAGCTTTCTTGTCAACCTTGTTCATAAATGTAAAACTCTCCCCAGTGGGTGGGTAGAGAGTTCTTCCTGATCTTGACAAGCCCTCCTATCGCTGACTGCATACTAATTTTCTTCCAGAACCACTGAGCCAGTGCAAAACAAACACTAACTGCCAGTGATACTATTCAGTGCTTCAGAAACAGAGTTTCAGGAGCTAAACAGTGATTACACAAACAGTCTTCAGTTTAAACTGAAGCTTTTGTAGCTGGCTTGTTGGTGTCTGTGGAGATCTGATATGTTTCCAAGATGAAGACCAGAGTTTATTCACCAGTGAATTAAAAGTCCTGCAGATCTTCAGTTTAAGCTCAACAGACAATAACGGGTTTTGCTCAATCTTAGAACATGTAGAAAACCTTCATATATTCTCGTTTCTGTTGCTGACTCTTTCTCCAATGTTTGAATGCCGTCTCCCTGCATACTTAACGTTCCCTGACACATCTCAAGGTTTCCTTGAGACTAGGAGTGCCTGCAGGGTTGGCTGTGAATCTCAGAAGAGCTCCAGAAGCCGGGAGTTGAAAACAAACATAGGATAGGCCGATACCATCTAATCTGTTGAACATCATTATCGTCTAAGATATCACCAGGCTCCCATCCATACCTGCACAAGCCCAGCCTCCAAGCCTCACTCTCCCTCTCTCTCTTCTCTCTTTGAGGTAAAAGCTTAAGTGTTGAAGCTGAGAATGAATGTAGGCCATTGTTGGGTTGCAACTGGACTCTACAGAGTGTTGTTTGATCCCATGTTGAGCCAGAAAAGGCTTTTTTTTTCTTTTTTTGCTTGAACTGCCACATCAGCTGTAAGGGTCATTCAGCAGGAAACTATGTTTGTAGACTCTGTTTGTCTCCAGCCTTGATTTTATTCTAGTGCAATTTTTTTTCAGCCATTTTATTTAATTTTTCTTAGATTAGACTTGAATTCGAGTCCCAGTGGAGATTGAAGTAAACTTGTGGTTTGTGACTTGTGTCTGATAAATAATCTGCACCTTCTGCAACCAAGAGTTGGAGCTAATCATGTTGTAAGCTACAGACCGTAGTTGTGCTTGAGAGGTGTGTTTGTTTTTCGTGTAAAAAGAAGTGTTTGGTTTATTTGCCCCGGAAGTGTACAGAAAACAGGGTATTAGTGGCTCATAATCTGCTCTTGCTAGCGGTAGCTTTTTGATAGTGAGCTCCAAACATCTTCAAAGTTCTGTGTTATTGTTAGCACTGTTTTTATGTTGAACTAATTGAGTACAAAAAAAACATATGTTTCCAGTTGAGTTGATTCTCTCCCATTCCAAACTCTCATCATTTCTTTTTCTCTCCATTATTTTGTAGTCTCTGTATTTTCTTGATAAGACCTACAAGGACAATTTTACTTTTTGAACATTGATTTTGGTGTTTTTATTTTTTGATTTATTTTACTCATTTTTTATTTATTTCACCCATTTATTTATTTATTTATTTAATTTTGGCTGAAAAGGCTCTCCATAGGTTACACTTTATTTGAAGGGGGATGAATAAGACTGACATGACACTGTCATAAACATGACATAACACCTGTCATGAACAGGAATAAGTCTTTATGAATATTCATGACTGTTGTCATAAAGCGTCATTCGGTAAATTATGACACTTTTAATACAAAGTTGACATTATTTAAAATGTCTTTGTTGTGACAACTTGACATTAACCAAGAAATCATTACTGATATAAATTTATTATAAAAGTATTACTGATTGCACTTTAAAAATTAGCTAACTTTATGTTATTAAAGCTAAAGTTTAAACAGTGACATGACAGTCTTATTCACCTCCTTCAAATAAAGTGTTACCATGTTGGGTAACAATAGGTTTGGTTTGGCTATGAATAACTATTAATAGGTGTCAATGGCACTTGTTAAGGAAACTGGTCATTTTAATCAAAAATAGGAAGGGAGAGAACTTTTAAGTTATTTTAAGACACATTATTGAAAATTATATGTTCCTGTTTTTAAAGGTTGGGTGAAAATTGTCCTGGTGGAAAGAGCATCAGGCAGGCTAATACAGCTGGCAGTCATTGCAATGTAAACTGAAGTATGTTGCACAACCATAGTTATTATATCCTGTGAAAGATTACTACTGCTGAACAGAAGCCATGTGAGGTAAAAGAAGAATAGAGGCAAACACTTTTTCAGGATTTTCTTTAATCAAGTCATTTGAATCCTTTGATGAAATGTTTCACTTCTAATCAGAAGCTTTTTGTTTGTATTAATTTTTTCACTTGATGTTCTTGCACTTCAGTCAGGCAATAGTGTGATTACTTTCATGACTTGAACCTCGAGAATAGCATAAAAAGAACAGAAAATACTCTACAATTCTGTAATTGTGAACCTTTCAAAATGGATTTCTTCACACAAAATGCCATTAATAGAGCTCTTGCTGTTTCCTTGTTTACCCAATGAAACTTTATGATTTACATTACAAGACACAACAATGGGGTCTGCATTGTCCAGTCTTTTGGAATATAAGTAACATGGTGTTTTGATACCGCAGTCACAATTTATGATCTGTTTGCTGTTCATTGCACACAAATCACATGTAAATAACCATTTCACATTATACAGTCTTTCTTTGTATTTCAGCTCTAGAGGAAAGAGTTGAAAGAGAAGGCTGTTTTTTTTTTATTGTATGTAGTTTTTTTTTTTGGGCGGGGGGATTTGGGCACGCACACATCCGCGCTCCCGTTTGCTCACATCTGTGCCCTCAACCCATTTCAGACAGGAGAAACTGTACCTTAATTTGCATAAGAATAATTGACACTTCAAATTAGCCCTCCAATCAAAGAGGATTATTTTTCTCAGCATATGTGCAGGCAGTGAGTGCTGCCATGCTGGAGAATATGAAAGGGAAGGAAAAGAGTATAGGGGAGCAGGAGGGGGCACGTCATAGAAGATTAACCCTTTGATTTCCACAGACGGTCGTAAAGAAGTTGGTGCCTTTTACTGAAAATATAGATTCATGTGTAGTAATAAATCCGACGTTTTGTATGGAAAAAGAATACATTCTTTGCTTCATGAATAAAAAAAACATGTATCAAAGTTTAGAATCATTATTGTTATTATTATTATTGGATTTACTCTATTTCTACATTCATTGTGTCAATTGTAAGTTTGCAAACATGTCACCTAAATAAATGTGCATAAATTGGGTTGTCCATAAGGAATCGCTGAAGTTTGTTGAATTGCTACAAATTTCTACTGAAAAAAAGAGAAACAAAACAAAAAACGGTTCAAGATTAAACACAATCCTGAGGCTAAAATAATTATCTACAACAGTACCGTTTTTACCTGATCTACACTACCTCTATGTTTGTTTGTCTTCAGCTCCCCTTACTATATTTTGGTTTTATCTGGCACTTCACTCTTCATCATGTGTCAGATTATAATCTGTCTAATTTCAGAGCGAGGAAGAGTCATGTTCTGATGCATGTTTTCCACCGCATCACGGCTGACAACATGGGAGCTGTTTTAAGGACGCGCCAGTATTCGGGGAAAAGGAGTAACTGGGATACATTTTGGGGGAAGGGGGCAAAAAGAAGGGGGCAGAGGGTTTGGGGGTAGGTGGAGGGGGTGGGGGGGGAGCCTTGGCGCCAGCCCCTCTGAAGCACTCAGCATCCCCCCGCTTCTGGGATGGCGGATGTGTCTATGTGTATCCATGGCAACCTTACTGCATGCAGGGATACACCACGGCAACATGGCCAAGGAAAGTTGATGTAGGTGTGTGTATGTGTGTAGACACTGAGTAGGGCATATATCTTGATGATATTAATGTTGCTTTTGTCTGGCTGAGGTTACATATATAAGTGTTGGAGTTCTTTACTTTTCCAAATTACCGACCTGTCTGCTGTGTTTATAGAGCAAGTTTTCCTAAATTGTCAGATATCATCTTTAATTACAATAATATTTTATATTTAATAGACACAAAGAGGAGCACCTCAGTATTTACTCAGGTAAAAAGTCATTTGCTCACCACACTCCTAAGACTGGTAGGTTACAAAAGAACAGCCCAATCTGGGTTATTTCACTTACCCAATCTTGGGTCAAATACGAACCTGGGTTATTTATTTATTCTTTTTAACAACAAATATGTGTTAAAGTAATGTCTAATGGAAGGGTCATTAAAGGGCTTGTTGAAAATGGTGTGCAGGAGGATGGTGCCAATTTCCAGGGGTTGTTAGGTGACAAACAAGGTGGAACCAGGACAGACGGATGCAAGCAGACCTAAGGTTGATGAATTTCAAACAAAAAAGTAATTCATATTCAAATTTAAAGTGTTCTACAACTTGTGAATATGAAGTAAAATATATTTAGTTTTCTACAACCTGATAGATATTAAAGTCTGTTAGCAAATTTGCAACATAACATTTTTCACATATGACATTACATAATGCTGAATGAATTTAAAACATTGCGAGAACACAGGTTCTGACTGGAGTGTGTGCCTTAAAAATTTTAAAATGAGTGTAAATGTCAGGACTGTCTTTCATTATGATTATCTTTTTTATATTCATTATTATGTAACCAGTTTCATAGCATTGGCTTCTAATAATGCAACAACATTTAGAAGATGTATTCTTTGAGATTGTTTTATCACAATTAATCCATCAAAAATGCATATTTTGTTCCCGCCCATAAATTCTGCTGCATACAATTTACCATGTGACCATCTATTTTTTTTATCTTTCGGATGGGGTTCAGAGTTCAGACGGGGTTTAGGTATCTAGGAGAGGCGCTCCCTTACACCACACATTTGATTACAATTTTTGGCACATCGTTTAGTTGAAGCTGGTCACCTTCTGTCCCAACACCAAGAACCCAACGTTTGGGTTGAAGAAATTCTCCAACAGTCTGCACAGCACATTGTACATGCATTTACTGAGACATGCAAGTCATGCGAAGTCTTGCGTGTTCTTCTCACCCCTGCAAAGTGGAAGACGTTGTTTAAGCACAATCCGGTTTAGGATGTGCTGGATTGACTCACTGAAAGTAACTACAAAACGAAGCTCTGATAAGTTCTTATTTGTGCCACTGAGTGCCCAAAACAAAAAGAAACAGAGGGATGAAGTTGTTTAATGAAACTTGAGCTATATGCTGTTTGTACATTTTAAATCACGCACTTCTACACAGACACACTCACGCATTCACACATGGCTGGATAGAACCAAACTGGGATCCTATGGGAGTATATTTTTAACCCTGACCACCTGACTATTTTCTGAAGGGTTAAAGGGCCGGATGGTGAATCCAGTAAATAATTCACAATAGTTGAAACTCTTTCAGTGTAACCTCAGAATAAACGAGGGGGGGAGACCTGAGAGACCATGCGGTGGCACAGCATACTCCTTTTTAATCCGACTTACTGTTTTTATTTAGCTTTGAGAGGAAGGTTCCTTGTTATTTATCAAGTCTTAGGTCATGAAACACGTTAACACTACTTTTGACTCTTTTTTTTAGGTTCCTTGACCATCATGAGCCCCAACACTGAAGACATAAAGAATATGCATGTAATCTCCAAGGTGAGTTATCTCTTTTAAAGCTCTACTCTCTTGGTCTTCAAGTCTTATAGATAGAAGTTTTCTTCTGTGAACCAGCAATAACTGCATTGTTTCTCAATCAGTAGTATATCTCAGTGTCAGTAGGACAGTTTGAGACAGATTGTCTCTGTCAAACTGCAGATTTTAGAAGACAATAAAAAATACAGCTCTAATGAATTCCTCTGACCCACATATTACTGTCCCATCCATTTCTCTGGAGACACAGAAAGGGCATTTACACAGGTAAACCGTGACTGGTCCCTAAAGTGAAAGAGGGTTTTTTTCAGAAGGAAGACGGGTTATCCATAATTTACCATGCTGTGGTTGCCAGACACTTAGAAGATAATGCAGTGCTTCAAGCATACAAAACATAGAGCCTTCTTGGTACTGGTGAAGCCATTGTTGTGTGTTTTCCAGCATGTCTGGTTCCATCTATACAGACAAATGAAAAAAATAAAATAAAAAAACAAATGTCCTTCCAAGGTTCAGAAGCCTGGACAGAAATGGAAAGCGAAAGGAACAATAGGGAAGGACTTGCTGGAGAGACATGTTTGGTGTGGTGTTTATATTTAGGTCGGCTTTAATGCCCCCCCTTTGGCCAGGTGACGAACATTAGCATTAGGAGCAGCTAATCTCATAAAGTGGTGGAGATTTCCCGCTGCAGAACTATTTTGACTGCTTCCGACATTTTATGTAACTTCACTTTAAAATGTGAAAACCCTACAAAGGTGAACAACCATACTGATAGCAAATGTAAGACACTGTGAAACATTAAGTAGAGAGTACACCCAACTGACTATTGTGAAAACAAAGATGTTTACAGATAAATTAATGGCTATAGGTAATACCTGCTAAGAAGCCTGTAAAAGAAATATTTCTGAATAAATGGAACTTAAATTCATTACGATCACTGTAGAAATCAGACATTGTTGTAAGAAACAAAATGCTTCATGTCGAAGTTGATTGAGAATTGCTTTTGATTTGAAAATGGGCTATGTTTTTGCCAAGATTGCCAATTTTTTGCTAAATATCCCCCTAAAATGTGGACATGCCTAAATCATTGTTGTGATGTGGATCGTTTTTTCACCTTCATCACCAGAAATCAACAGATTGCTCAGACTTACTTCTTGGTCTTGTAATTCTTCTTAAACCTTCTTCCATGAGGTTTTTTGCAAAAGTATATCCCATGTGTGGTTAACTTTTACAACACTGTATGTGCTTTAGATACTTTTGGTTCAGATTATGACTTTATTAGTTGTCAGACATCTTGGATGAGCTCCTTTACGTGTATATTTGCTCTAATCTGATCCATAAGACTTACTGTACGATTTGTTCAATTACCACTTGTTTTTTGTCCTGGTTTGCTTAAAGATTTCTACTTTCCATGTTCACCATACAAAGATGTAAAATTGCAAAGTCAGCAGAAAAAATTGCAGACTGTGAGCAGCTTTTTTCTATTGAAATGTCTGAATCCACCTTCCTTTATCTTTCTAAGTTGTCCTGAATTTGGCTGTCTGTGGCCCAAGGACCCCCTGCCAGCACCTCAGTACTTTCAGCTAAAACATCAGAGAAATTGGTTGATGGAAACAAGCCTGTAAAAGTGCACCTGTATTTTCTGAATTTTCCTCCAAAAAAAACTTTGTGGAGTTTTTGTTTAAAATCCACTCTTTGAAAGGAGTCACCAATTTTTAAAGCATTCCAAATGTCTGACAAGTCAGATCATCTAAAAGATATAGGTTATGCCTCTACTGAAACAAGAAGACCCTGGCTTTGTATGTTGCTCTGTTATTGCTATGCCATGCAGTCAACAGCTGAAAGGTTTGACCATTTAACTGAGCAACTCAAATACCCTTATTGTTTTGTGTAACTCATTCAATTATATTTGACTGAAGAGCAACACCAATACAGTGCATTACAAAAAATATTAATAGACCTCAAAAACTCAGCCATTTTGTTACATTAGAAACAAAATGTTCATTGTTTTATTGAGATTTTTTGAAATAGACTAATTCAGCAATGATTTTTGGTTTTTAAGATATATATATTTTTACAAATACAGATCTAGTGTGACTTGCATTTTTATTCAGCTTCCCTCCATACTTTTCAATTCACTTTTAACCACAGTTAAGGAAGTTTGTTCTGGCTGGATTCTTCCAGCTATATGCATCTGGAGATTGAGCTCTGCCAGACTGGATAGATGACAATTATAAACAGTGGTGTTCAAGTCTTGCTACAAGCTGTCAATTGGATATAAATCAGTACTTTGATTGGGCCACTTTGACATTGAATATATTTAGGTCAGAACCATACCATCTAATTCCAACTTGACCTGGTTAAACGTTTAAGACCATTGTCCTGCTGGAAGGTAAACTTTCTCTACATTTGCTGTTTTATTATTGGACTGACTGGTATTTAGATCCATCAATTTTTGCATCAACTATGAGTGGCATCCCTGTCATTGCTGATTAAATGCAAACCCAAATCACAATGTTACAAACACTAACCTTATCTCTATCAATTCAGTTAGTTAGTTTTCATTTTCTTCTTTGCATGTGGGCAGAAATGTTTAATCTGATCAGACCACTTTCTTCCATGTATTTATGTCCCCTAAATTAATTGTGGCAAACTTTCAACTGGACTTTTTCATGGCTTTATTTTAACATTTCCTTGTTTTTTCTTTTTCCTTTTCTCTTTGAGACACCAAATTTGTATAGGGCATTAGTGATATTTCAACAAATTCTCCCGCTGGAGCTGTGGAGCTCTACAGCTCCTCCATTTAGTGAAGAACTATTGGCAGCTTCTGTTGTTTAATGTTTAATGTGTGAGAATGTTGGATTGTAACCCAACTTTTCCTTAAAATTCTCCACAACTTTATCCCTGACTTTTCTGTTGTGCTCTTTGGTCTTCATGATGCTGTTTATTCACACATATTCTCTAATAAAGGTCAGAGACCTTCACAAAATAGTTAAATTTGTACTTGGATTAGATTACACAGAGGCAGACTCCTTTTACAAAGTAGTTGAAGGAAGGTATTTGCCCATACTAGATTTTATTTAGGTGTATCAGGTAAAAATCTGCTGAATACAAATACCTTCTACAGTGGTTATACCTTTATTTGTATAAAACATAAAAACCATGACGTATTTTTTATTACCAAGTAGCTTTGTGCTGATATTTAACAAAAAAAATCCAGTTAAATACAGCGATCTTTGGCTGTGTTGTTAAAAAAAACATATACAAGTTCAAGGGGTACTTTTGCAAGTCTTTGTAATTACTTTAGTTATGGTGAAATCTAGTACAGAGAACATTATGCTGTAAAACCTCTAGAAGCAGACAGGGGTCAAATATTCCAGGAACAACTCGAGGTGCAGGTAACCTATGTCATACTTCGCATTTGCAGAGGATAAAATAAAGTGTTCTGTCGACCTTAAAGCTTTCCAGTTTTCTCAATGAGAAAATAATAAGCAGCTGTAACCCTGAGACACTCCTGGGCTTGTGTCTTCGGCTACAAGAAAACCTTTGCTGGGTTTCTTATCAGGTTGTAAGGATATCGTGTAAGACAATACATGTGAGAAGTGCAGAGTGAACAATGGGCGGAAAGTGCAGTGTGATATGAGGGGACTAGTGTCAGTGGATATTGCTGAGGCCTTTGTTGCCTTCGAGTACCCTGGAAACTCACAGCTAGCGTTATTTCTTTCATTCAGGCCTCGTGATCTGGGGTGTGATGAAATTCTCCAGCAAGTGATGTTCCTTATACTTCAGTGATGAAAAAGTCTGTGGGAGCGGAGCATGTCCTTTTTTTTCTTTGAGTGAAGATCTAAAGAGAACTGATCGTAGCATTTACCATAGAGCTCACTGTTTTCGTCCACAGAGTTGTAACAGTTATTGTTCCAGTAAAATTCAACACATGGAGAACTAATTTTTTTGCAACTATTTGTCTCTTTCAGGTGGAGAGTTACTCAAATGAAGAAGAGAGGAGGCTGATTTTCGGCAAGAGGAAGATTTGAGATTGGCTGGACTCTTGTTTTGTGTCAAAATAGCAGGACATTGATCCAGCTCAGCATCACCGAGCAATCAAACAATGTTTTTGTTTGAGATGAAATTTTTACAAGCCAAACGATTCGCGAATAGGTGGAGAAGTGTAATAGAACAACACCAGGCCCAAAAGTAATGACATACATATGATGCTAAATGTTTGTAGCTGTATCATGAATTAAAAGTTGCATTCACAAAATGATGGTCAAAGAGTGGTCAAAAAATGTGAACAGTTTGGTGTAAAGCCCTGGGGCAATTAGAAGATGCTTATGTAAAGCCTCAACAAGAAGCCCCCTTAAAAACATGTTGAAAAAACAATATAGGCTAAAGATGAGCTTGTTTACCGGCCAAAAGAAAAACGGCGCAAAATTTTATGGACTGATGAAGATAACTTTCTTGTTGATCTAGAGCACACAGCAGGCTGGTCGGACGAACCCAAAGAACTGAATTTAAGCCAAAGTACACCAGTTTTCACCACATTCTTAATTATTATGCAAATTGGATTTAAGTGTCAAAGATTAAATTTTTGGTTGTTCCATTAAACTCTTAGATAGTATTGTGTCTCATGGCTTTTCGAGTCACTATGTAACTTATCTCAGTTACCTGTGCTGATTAGTTTGCCAGGTGAGCTCAATTAAAGTAAAACTACTTAAGAAAGATTGTCCATATTAAAGTCGGCCACAGGTTTCAAGCAACATGGGAAAGGGCACGGATCTCTCTGCTGCCGAAAAGCATCAGATTGTACAGTGCCTTGGCAAAGGAATGAAAACATTAGATATTTCACAAAAACTGAAGCGTGATCACTGTGAAGAGATTTGTGGCTGATTCAGAGCACAGACGGGTTCGTGTAGATTAAGGCGTATTGAGGAAGGTTTCTGTTAGACAGATTCATCAGATTAAGACAGCAGCTGCTAAAATGCCATTACAAAGCAGCAAACAGTTATTTGAAGCTGCTGGTGCCTCTGGAGTCCCACGAACTTCAAGGTGGAGGATCCTCCAGAGGCCTGCTGTTGAACCTTCTATTCGGCCACCCCTAACCAGCGATCAAAATCACAAATGGTTGCACTGGGCCCAGACATACATGAAAACTAATTTTCAAACAGTCTTGTTCACTGATAAATGTTGTGCAACCCTGGATGGTCCAGATGGATGGAGTAGTGGATGGGTGGTGGATGGCCACCACGTCCCAACAAGACTGCGACGTCAGTAAAGAGGTGATGGAGTCACTTTTTGGGCCGGAATCATGGGGAGAGAGCTGGTTGGCCCCTTTAGGCTCCCCGAAGGTGAGAAAATGACCTCGGCAAAGTACATAGATGTTCTGACTGACCACTTTCTTCCATGGTACAAAATGAAGAGCCGTACCTTCAGTAACAAAATCATCTTCATGCATGACAATGCACCATCTCATGCTGCAAGGAATACCACCGTATCATTGGCTGCTATGGGCATAAAAGGTGAGAAACTCACCTTTTATGCCCATAGCATCTTCCCCTGACCTCAACCCTATGGAGAACCTTTGGAGTTTCTTCAAGCAGAAGATCTATGAAGGCGGGACGCAGTTCACATCAAAACAGTAGCCCTGGAAAGCTATTCTGGCAACCTGCAAAGAAATTCAAGCAGAAACTATCCACAAACTCACAAGTTCAATGGAAGCAAGAATTATGAAGGTGATATCAAAGAAGAGGTCCTATGTTAAAATGTAACTCAGTCTATTAAGATGTTTTTGATTGAAATAGCTTTTGATTTTAGTACCTGTGACCACTTAATACTGCGTGTTCAAAGAATGACAATGTGGAGTTTTTATAACCCATGAAATGTTTTAAAAATCTGTTTTGCATAATAATTGGAACAGTGTGTTTGAGGTTTGTTTTTATTTTTGAAAAAAATCCTGTAGTCATTGGGAGGTTTGTTGAATAAAATTTCATTTTGAACTCTAATGTTCATGACTTGAAAATTATACTGACCATCATTTGCATTGATCATTTACAAAAATATAAAAAAATATCACTTGTACAATAAATTGGAACACGGTGTAAATTTATTGTAGTACTTGAGGATGTACTGTTTGGTCATGTCTAAATTGAAATGACATTAGAATTTGTGTTTTAACAACATAACATGGTCCAACACACCATTAAACTGAACTGTATTTTGTTGTTAGACAAATAAAACTATAGTTACAAAATACCTAGCCCAGTCCTGGGACATTAATTCAACAAAAAAACTTTTGAGGTGACTTCAAACATGCTGTTTCGGAGGCAAAACGAAAAAATGCAAAGAACTGTCTAAGGCCGAGTACATAAAGCAGTTCTCAGAAAGTGACTTTACAGTCAATTGCTCAGAAATGTATGGAAAATCAAAATCTGCAGCCATTCTTCAGTTTCTATATTGAATATTATGCAGCAAATATTTGAGAAAATTGGACACTTCTTGCTGTTTTCTTGCCTACACTGGATTTTATTTGCCTTACAAATATTTTTGTGAGGCAAAAGTAATAATAAATGTGTTGCTTTATAATTTTAGACATAATGTGCGGTGTTCTCAATGATTTCACCTGTCTGGAAATAAAAACTATGTTCAGGATTATGAGTTTTGCCAACATTTTGTAATACATTGCTATTATTTTCAAACAGTTTTATTTTATTTTTTTTTTTTAAAAACATAACAAATGATTGTTAATTGCTGATCAAACTGGAAATAAATAAAGATAAAAATTCCCTTTGCTCTAACAGGAAATCTGTCTGTTTTTGACAGAACAAAATCTCCTGAAATGCAATGAAAAACATTTCTTTCATTAATCCATGATACATATAGAAATGACTGAGATAATAAAGTAGAGTTTTTGACAGGTAAATAAAGATTTCCTTTCATTTAAGCAATGTTTTGGGTGTGAGTTGTTTTCATCCTTTCTGTGCAACATTTTGGTTCTGCTGGCATAAAGAACAGTATGCCTGACATAATTGGGTCCCTTTTGGCTCTGGAAAGAGCATGCAAGCTGATAAAATCTGGCAGGTTGATCAAAGCATTAGTGCATCCGGATCAACATTGTACACCTGACACAGTTGTAGTTTATCCAGACAAAAATCCCAAACTATGAGAAAACGTATTTCAGAGAGTGTAAACAAGTAAAGCAACTGAGACATGATGATGTGTTGGCATCTGTAAAGTTAAATTCTATATTGTATAGTTTTTTTATGTGAAAGAAAATCACAGTTTATTTTATAACTGAACTCATCTCTTGATCATAGTTTAGCATGCTCATTTATTTTATTCATGTTTATGTGCTTTCCCTTTGTCTCTTTTTCAACTTTTTTGTGTTAATTCCATTTTTTTCCTCTTGATATTGCTCATCCTTCCTTCATTTCCTTTCCCAGCATCATTCTTCCCATCCTTCCTAACGCCCTCCTCCTGACTCATCCATCGCTGCTCCTTCACTCCCAGCCTTAAACCTATTCTTTTCCATCTCTTTCACCAACCCCGCCCTCCATGAATTTCTTCCCCCTCTCATATGTCAGTTCCCAGTCCAGTCTTCCACTTGCCTAGTCATCATTTTTTTCACACAGTCCTGTCCCTCTAATAGGGCCTGTATCATCATATCATATAATGTAGAATACCAGATCACAGCCAGAGATGAAAGATGGTCTCCACCTATCCCCGCCACCAGCCGCACACACACACAAACACACACAAAACTGTGCTCACACACGTCAGTGGTCATATGGGACATGGATCCAAGTTGATGGCTGTCTCTGTGAACATTTCTGCCCCTCATGTTTGCAGCAAAATGCTGATGGGGTTGTTATAACTATGACAGGTGAGTTGGTGTGTGTTGCAGGGGTGTCCAGTGATGTTTGTTTTAACTGCCAGGGGCTTTTGTTTGGAGACAAAGGATGCCTCGGAGCTATAGTGTCAAATCTAGAGGTAACCATAAAGCAAACACCAACACAAAGTGTCTGGGGAGTGTTAAAATATCTCAGTTCCTTCGCATCAGTTGGGTGAAAGCCTTTATTTGTACAAAGTTATAGAAAAAAAAAAAAAAAAAAAACGATGATATAATTGAGTTTTATAGAATGAAATCACACAATAGGAGGCTGGATTAAAAATATTTATACAGGTAATGAGACATGAAAGTTTGCAGATTCAGTTTTTGCTGATATGTTCAGCTGTATAATAGCCAATCAAAATCCATTGTATATTTTCTGTAAACAACAAAAAATTGATTTTACAGTTTATATTTGGCTGAAATAATGCATTTTTGTGTCATTATGATGTTATTTATGATCAAAATGGACCCTTTAAGAATTTAGTCACCACATGCGTAGTGAAAATGGTCTGTGAGATGTGTGGTCCACCAAGGACAAAGTATAGCGTCACCTTTTTAAAATAATTGCCTAAGTCATTTTTTTCAATTTTTCAGGAGACACAAAAAACTGAACCACTAGTTGAATAAATTATATTTACAAACAATTTTAATCAATAAAGTTGTAACAGCAGATGTCTTTTGACATACAAACAGCAAGGTCAGTCAAACACGGAAAATGACAGAATTAAATGACTTAGGCAAATTTTTGAACATGCCTTTGTGACCTAGGCAATTTTACAGCACAAACTAACAAAACGTAATGCTGAGGAGGCATGTGCATTTTTTCCACTTCTCCTTGTCTGGGTTCTTATCTGATGCCTATTAGTGTGGCAAATTGTCAAAGAAGTGATGACACTTGACAGGCATGATGGGTTTCATTGACTGGAGGTCCTGGAACTTTCCCTCTTTGATTAGCAGAGCACATGGAAACAAACTTATCCATGCCATTGGCCCATTTGGCACCTGCACTCTTTGTGGCAGTTCTTCCCACAGAGTCTTCTGAAAAGGACAGCTTGAAATGGACCTCGTCTTCACTGCTAAACTGAAGACCCCGCAAATCATGCTCAGTCGGGTCTCCAACTTTTTTGCCTGGTCTGATGCTGAAGAAGTAAGATCCATTCAGCTTCAGGAACTCATCGTGCTT
>CAEGAF010126357.1:0-20299 GCA_903067075.1 Micropoecilia bifurca
ATCCCTGCTGAGAGTGAAGCTCCTCCAATCAGGCTCCTCCTCAGCTCTGATTGGCTCAGCAATGTAACGTGATCCTCTGATTGGCTCAGCAATGTAACCTGATCCTCTGCAGCAGGTGATGGCAAAGCTGGGCGTCATCACGACTTTACACAGTGAGTCTTTACCTCCGCCGCAGAAACTCCGCCGAACCCCTGAGGTTCATCAAACCCAAGTTAAGGACCTCAGCACTAATCATAAACATTAGTTCTGATGACGCTGCTGTGCTGCACAAACCAAATCAAACTTGCATGTGCAGAAATTGCAGCACCGAAATGAGATTTGCTAAAATGCTACGCTAATATGGTATTTAGAAGAAGCTAATGCTAATGTGCTACACCAACAAGGTATTTAGAGGGCACTAATGCTAAAGTGCTAAATTCAACCATGTTGACGCCCAGCATGTTTCACAAAGAGAACATGAGGCGACTCATAAATGTGATTTTTTTTTTGCATGCATTAGTTTATTTATATAAACGGATTATTTTCTTTTGCTCATTTGCTTGCCATTTGCTCAAAGTTTTCTGAAAACCAAAAGCAGGAGATGAGAATAGGAAACGGAACTGCTGCGTGAACAGACTTCAAAATAAGAGCTTAATATAACGTCTCACTACTTTTCCCGCAGCTTCTGTCTGAGTGGAAGCAATAAAAAGATGGCGGCTCAGCCTCTGCTCTGCAGCGACGCCATGTTGTTTCCTGCCTAACCTCCCCTCTCCTCCCCGTCTCCCCTGCAGGTTCATCGGCGGCACCTTGAGGATCGTAGCGTGATGAGGTCACCAACAGCCACAGAAGGGGCGGGGCTACACACCTGGATCCCAGCGGCGTTGAACCGACGCCTGCGTGTGGCGGCGAGCGACTCGAGGCTCTTTCAGCTGCGCCTTGTTTGCTTTGGGTCGTTCAGGCAGGTTGAGCTTTTCAGTCGCAATTCAAACACA
This sequence comes from Micropoecilia bifurca, assembly GCA_903067075.1. Lineage (NCBI taxonomy): Eukaryota > Metazoa > Chordata > Actinopteri > Cyprinodontiformes > Poeciliidae > Micropoecilia > Micropoecilia bifurca. The sequence goes on from CAEGAF010126357.1 coordinate 972, forward strand.
TTTAAACGTTGCATGACATCAGCGATGACATCATGTTATGGCTTTAAGCCACTGAGTCAGACGCTCTGTCTGGTATGAAAGACTTCAGGGATCAAGTGAAAACGGGATGTTATGAGTTCATCCTCCGTTACTCATGATGTCAATAAGAAGGGAAGAAATCTGAAAACTGGAATCATAAAGAACTTCTATTTACCAGCAAAAACTTAAATTGTGCTGTTTTAATTATTGTCATCTGGTTTTCAGATGGAATAAAGGGGAAAAAAAAGATATATTCAGCCTTTATGTAAACGGAGTGATGCTGTAAGCTGCTGATTGAGTCGTTTATTATTTAATTTTGATCTGATTATCTCCCAGTAGTTACTACCTGACTGGAGATTTTTGGCTTTTTATTCTTTGTGCAGCTAAATCGCTTAAACAACTTGGAGGTTTTCCATGATTCCTATCTCGATTTTTCCCACCTATTGATACTTTTTGTTTCTGAAATCCTTGGAATGAGAAGCACTGCTGGTCAGCTGGCTGCTACATTTTTCCCTCATTAGCAAAACTACGTAATTTTAAACATTCAAAAATGTTTCCACTTGCAAAAAAACTCTAAAAAGAGTCGAACGAAGTACGTAAACCAAAGGAGCAACATTATTAAAGTAAGGCTGTTGTTAACAACAGTAGAGAACTGGCTACTGGAGCAGATAGCCTGACTAAAAAACAGCAAATATCAGTTTGTTATATACTACAGAGTAAAACACAGTTAAAGGAAATTCATTAGTTCTCAAATCTATTAAAATTCACATTTTTTAAAAAGTTTTTAAAATCTATTTTAGCTGTAGTGTAAAATGAAGTGTTTAGGTTGTTTTTGCTGTTGGTTTTAAATGTGTTGGGTCAGATGAAGTCTCCTCCTGCTCTAGTCGCAGTGTGAGGTCCGTTTAGTGAGAACTGTGACCAGAGAGGGAAAGAAAAGGACGAGTCGGTGAGATCAGGCGCCTTTTTTCCGCCTGCGGTTGATTTATATCACCTCCATTCGCGTTTCACACCTTTTCATTGCTTTTGTTCTCAATCACGACATCTTCCTGCTAATGGCCTGCAGACACAAATCATGCAGCCGTCCTGCTCTGTGGCCTTCAGCCGCCTGTTTGCATCGATCTGGAGTCCAGCTGCCTGCAGCAGTCGGCTGTGCTACATTCTGCTGAGTCACAGCTCCATCGTGACTCCAGCCTGTTAAAGCTCCAAGCTAATTAATGCAGGAATCCCACCAGGCCGTCTCCAAAAGCCAAACAGCTTAGAGCCGATTTAGGCTCTAATGAAGATCATCTGCTGTGATCAAAGCAGCAGTTTAATCCGTGGCTGCAGTAAATCTGTGATGCTGCTGGATGTTTCTTACGTTTCTAAGAAGTGATGGATGTTTCCAGGCTGCTGGCCTCAGAGTACCAGGCGAGTCTGACGGAGACTCCTGCAGCGCACGCCGGCTTCACGGCTGCAGGACGTTGGTGCCGTGTTACCAGACAAATCTCTTATCTGTGCTTCCAACTCTCTGCGTGACCTTTGACCTCTTGCCTCCATCATCTGAGTCACATGCACACTGAGAATTTATGACAGCTGCTGGCAAAACCATCTTCCTAGATGTTCTCTGGACGAATACTGCGCTGCTGATGCGGCCCTGATGGGCTTATCGCCATGACGACCACACCGAGCGCAAAACAAGGGATTATCATCCTGAATGAGACTGACAGGAGGAACTCAACCGGACTTTGATTGAGCCATTCTGACACAGAAACATGCCTGTTTCCCCACAGCATGATGCTGCCAAGGACATGGTGGGGTCAAGGGTCAGTTTTCCTCCATATTTAATGTTTTAGGAGGGTAACACTAAATACTCTCGGCTAATTTAGATTTTAAATGTCTTTTATTCAACCAGGAAGTTTGTTTCTGAGATAAAATGTGACATTCTTCTTTAAAAGAAGTATCAATTTAGAAAAATAGCTGATTTTATTAATAAAGGCCACATTGAATATTATTCACGTCTAAGAATCAACTAACATCAGAAGTTATAAGGCAGCATTTAAGCTAAACAAATGTAATAATCACTGAATACGGAACAAAAAGTGAGAAAAGTCTAAAAGTAGATTTTTTTACGTGTTTTAAAACTATGTGGAAGTTTGGGAACCGTTGCTGGTTTAGTCCAAATATCTCAGACTGAACCGTGAGAAATCAAACCATCTTCGTCTGCAGGACAGATTCTTGGTCTCCAGAACCGATGCGGTTTTCTTTGTTTCCTTCTGTTTTGGTTTAGGTTTCTGGTTAGAGAGCTGTGAAAGCCTTCAGCCCTGCATTCCTCTCTAATACTTGATCGCATTTATTGCTTCAAAGTTTCCATTTGGGGGAATCGTCGCCGCAGGGCGGATTGTTCTGCTGATTTATGAGCTTCACAGGAATCTCAGCCGTCTGGAGGATCTGAAGCTCAGATCGTCGTGTTTAGCCACCTGAAGCCTTATCAAACCCGCTGACGCGCCCCGGCGGCCCGTAAACTTCCTGAATTTGTGCTGCCGATCGTTAAGTCTTTTGTTGCTGCAGTAGCAGGTTGGGTCAACGTCGGGGCGCAGAGGAGGAGGAAGGAGTGGAGCAGGAAGAGAAGAAAGACAAAAGCGTCTGGAAGAGCCGATAAGAGCCGATCTGAACTCTGAACCCGTCTGCAGGCGGCGAGCCTGAGGAAACGGAGGAAATCAGAACCCCGGCGCTCTGGGCCCCAGTATGGTCCCAGTATGGTCCCAGTATGGCCCCAGTATGGTCCCAGTATGGTCCCAGTATGGCCCCAGTATGGCCCCAGTATGGTCCCAGTATGGCCCCAGTATGGTCCCAGTATGGTCCCAGTATGGCCCCAGTATGGTACCAGTATGGTCCCAGTATGGCCCCAGTATGGCCCCAGTATGGTCCCAGTATGGTCCCAGTATGGCCCCAGTATGGCCCCAGTATGGTCCCAGTATGGCCCCAGTATGGTCCCAGTATGGTCCCAGTATGGCCCCAGTATGGTACCAGTATGGTCCCAGTATGGCCCCAGTATGGCCCCAGTATGGTCCCAGTATGGTCCCAGTATGGCCCCAGTATGGCCCCAGTATGGTCCCAGTATGGCCCCAGTATGGTCCCAGTATGGTCCCAGTATGGCCCCAGTATGGTACCAGTATGGTCCCAGTATGGCCCCAGTATGGCCCCAGTATGGTCCCAGTATGGTCCCAGTATGGCCCCAGTATGGCCCCAGTATGGTCCCAGTATGGCCCCAGTATGGTCCCAGTATGGCCCCAGTATGGCCCCAGTATGGTCCCAGTATGGTCCCAGTATGGAGGTACATCCAACCTCTGAGTCCGTTTCCACATCAGAACCTCTGAACCACATCAAGAGGAAACAACTGGATGAGCTGGAAGGAACTGGGACACGAAAACCAGCAGAACTTTCCTCTGTGGCTGCTGGGCTTAACGTTCAGTCATTACTGGGAGGACTGGGAACCAGCCTCACTTCTACTCATTTCCATAGTTCAGGACTGAAAGCTGTTTATTTTCTGATCCTGTTCGGTTTATTCAATTTGTTTGAATTTAGGTATTAAACCCAACTGGACTCACATTTCTGTCCAGTTCAACCGATCAAATCCAGTTTTCATCAAATACAAAAGATACATTTAAACCAATTCACTCCACTTTAATAAGTTTAGTTTCTGTCAAAATTAATTTTCGTACAGTTCATATCTGTTTTTCAGTCCAATAAATTAAAATCTGATTCAATCAGTACGAAATATTACAATCCATTCAAACCACTTCTACTCAATTTATTCCGGTTTGTCCAAACCGGAATAAATTAAATTAAATCGAACCAAATCAATTGCTTATTAATTCAGTCCAATGATATCATAAGACCTTTTTCTGATTAATTTAATTCAATGATAATCTAGTTTTAACCGAATAAAAACTGAAATCAAACTCAGGACGATCCAGCGACACAATTACCTCCAACAAGGCAGTTCTGATCAGACCAGTTATAATCCACTTCAATTCTGTGCTTTGTTTGTTTTCCAGTTTATTTCAATTATAATCCGATTAAAATCCACATCATTTAATCGACAAAGATTCATTCATGATCTTAACGTTAATCTGGCTAATTTGAATAAATCATAATTTAAACCTCCGATGATTCACTTCTCTACTGAACAGTCGAGTCTGAATCCAGTAAAATGAAGTCCAGTATGCAACGGGCTTTAACTGGACCGGTCCTTGGATTTTCTGCCTTTCTCAGGACTGTCTCAAAATCACAGGAACAATCACCCTAACCGGATCCGTAGTCCTGATCCACGTCCAGAACCTCATCTCCTCCGCGCAGCAACAGGATTACAGCACAAAGCAGCCGCTCATTAGAGACGCCGTTCATTTTCCACCGTGTTACCAGCTCTGGGCTAAACCTGCAGGAGTGACTGACAGATGTGTCCTATAAGCCGCCGCTGTGCAGCGAATCGAGCGCTAAGCTGCTGGCGCCGGCAGCCTGTTTATTCGGAAACACACCCAGCCCGTTTCTATGACGGCCGCAGTAGATCGTCTTAGAATCAAAAAGACCCTCAAGACGCCAGAAGCTGGCAGAGGATCTAATTACCATCCGTCTCCTGGAGGGCCGATGGCGTCTGAGGCGCCGGAACCAGTTAAACGCGTCAATAAATGAGGACATTTTCTCATCGTGCTTCAGCACAGAGCTGCTGCTGCTGCTGCTGAATTATGGTCATGATGGATGCAAACGCTGCATCTTTGGATTTAAATGTCTCTAAAGTTTATAGCCTCTTAACGTCTCCCTGAAACACCTAGAAAAGTGCAGACTGAGGGAAATTAGATGCAGTCCTTCAACCTTGTGGAGGACAGGCAGAAAGAGTCAGACTTCTACAGACTGAGGGAAATAAAATGACTCGCCTTGCTGTTCGTGCTCTCGGCAGCCAGGATGCTCCTCGGTGGGACCTGGTAGATGTCCTGTCCTGCAGGAACCTGGTAGATTCCCTGCTTGTAGAGGCCCTGGGCCCCCGAAGTCGCCGTCTGCTGGAGGCCCTGAGGCGGCGACTGGGCGGCGGCGGCGGCGGCCGATGGCTGGGCCTCGAACATCGGGCCGATCAGCAGCTTCAGGCGGTTGCCGGGGGCGATGCCCTGGCGGCCGTGCAGAGAGCAGAGCCACCATCCCTCCAGTCCGCCGGTGTTCTGCTCGATGACGGTCAGGATGTCCCCCTTCCTGAAGGCCAGTTCCTCGGGAGACTCCGGCACGTTGTCGTACAACGCTTTGGCCATCAGGTTCTGCACAGACAGATCGCAGGTCTTTAGGGTTATCACCACCAAGAAGGAACAACTTTGGGTTTCTGCACCAAAGGGTCAGTGTTTTGGGAAATGGCTGCCTAAATGCATTTTCCATTTTAGGAGCGGTTAGACCAATCAGAGCCCAGTTTGAGGTTTTCAAGAGGCCTAGTCCAAGTCTGAGAACAGACACTAAAGGTTTTACAAAGCTTTTCCCAAAGGAGGGATGGACTCTGGTTGGATATACAAGGTGACGATCACTTGGATCATAAGCTCTACAACCTGGACTGGTCTGTTGAACCATGACTGTTGACCCAGTCATGGTTCCTGAGCTAACATGACTGAATCTGGATGAAACCTCAATTAACTTTTGTTTTACTGTTGGACCACCTGCTTCATGGCATTTTTTAAAACCGTTGGGCTGATTTATGCATCCAGTTTCTAGTTAACCAGCTCCAGAGTTCAGAATTATCCAGAAATAGGGAATAAAGGCATCATTATTCAGAGAAAGTTCACCTCCAGACTTTAAACACCAAACTGACTCCTTGCCTTTTAAACTAAACCTGAACTTGGAGGGCTGCTCTTATCCCACGCACTGCTTCAGGAAACGGTTTCTCCAAAGGTCTGACTTTGAGGGTTCAAGGATAATAACTGAAACCCAGAGATCCTGCAGATAGGAAAAGCCCTTGAGCACGGCGCCGCCGGTGCTGCTGGGTCTGAACGAGGCATTTCAGCCTAATTACCGCAGTAAATGCATCAGTTCCTGAGCCTTTTTTAACCGGTGAAGGAGGAAAGTGCATGAATGCTTCTTTTGAACCTTCAGCTCTGTGCAGCTGTCCAACAGTCGTGCACTTTACCCTGCATGCTCCATTAAGAGCAATTAGGAAATACGTGACTTGCTCAAGGGCACATCGACTGTAGATATGAAGAGAGAGAGAGTACATGTACAGCAAACACTTTTATATTTAACTCAGCTATAAGCAGACCCTTTGTTGTTTCCTGAAAGTCCAAATTAAAACACAAGGCGTGACAGTTTGTTGCAACCTTTTTACTCCCCGATTGACCAGAAATGTACATTTTTATTTATTAAATTCAGCTCCTGAGTCAGACAGACGGGAAAAGGAACATTTTGACTGTGGTAATCAGGAAGTTTTCTTTGTGGCTGCTGCTGCTTTGAGGCTTTCTTGAACCTTGGTTGGCCTTCCTCTTTTCTGCCAGTCTAATCCACGTAGTTCCCATAGAAAACTCACGGCCGTTATCTCCCTCTCCGTACCAGGCCAGGGTCTCGCTGCCTGATCCCAGCCAGTCTCATCCGTCCCACAACCACTCTGAGCTGGACGCTGGGCTGGAGGCCGCTGGCCAATGGGGGCAGAGACGTGGCGCCGCGAGGAAGCCAGTACTGGTTCCTCTGATTGCTGATGCAATTTAGAGAAAAACTGCTTTAACATCAAGATTACTTGATTTCGCTGCATCACTGCCAGGCGTTGTTGTGTTGCTCAGACTGGCGACTCTTGAACAGTAGAACATTTTAGACCAGGCTTTCTCCAATTCTTTGGATTTTAAGACTTATCCTGCTTGGAATACACATGACAAAGTTTGGCCTATTTTTCCTATTTTCAAAACCTGAGACTTGATGCATGATGTTAATTTTTTTTTTAGGTATAATAAGTTTGGTCGTACGGTTTGTGGTGCCCAGATGACACTCCATACACAAACCGATTTCACTCACCAACATTCAGGTGTCAGTTGGGAAATCTCACAAGATCAAACATGAGTTCAGAGTAAACAAACATGGCAGTGGCAATAGTTTGCGGTAAATCTCTACGTTAGCTGGACTTTCTGGTGCGCCGTAGCGGTTGTTTTGTCTTCTGTACTCTAGATTCCTAGAATACAGAAGTGTCCATGTGTGGTGTCCTTGGGGAACATCACACACACACCACACATGCTGCGATATCAGGCAAAAACATGTTGACTGTCCCTGATTTTAGATCGGAGAGGTTCCAAAGACCTTCTGAGCACACCGGATCACTCTGAATACGCGGCAGAAAAATATCCCCAGATTATGTTGCAAAAAAAATCCCTGTAGTCGGGAAGAGCTTAAACTTTAAAGTTGTCTGAAGGAGGAAATCTGGATAAAAATCGACATGAACCAGACTTTACTAATCTGTCAAGTTAAACATTTTAACTTGACAGATTAAGCACCCAATGCCAGACCTGAGAGGTGCAACGTCACGCAGCAGATCATTGGGTTTCCTGTCAAATAACCGGGTGATGGAACTAATATTTTTCTGTTTAAGCTGCACTCAATTGAATGCAAAGCGGCAGGTTGACTCCTGAAAATCAACAGGATGCAATCTGTCAAACCCGCAGGTTCTCTGTGCAGGATGCTAGCAGCAGAAATTAAATCAAGGAATCCACAGACAGAAGAGCAGCCCTCATTATGCTTCTGCAGCTCTGTAACCCGCTGCCAGTTTCACTAACACCAAGCACGCAAACTGAAACCAAAGCGGAAAAAGAGCTAAAAAAAAAAACACCATTGCAATCGCTGTACTCCTGAGATGAAAGCTAGAAGGAGGGAAGATGTAAAGGAAACTCTGACCCATCACCCGCCTTGTCAGCCGCAACAATCTGCTCATTGTCTTTATTTAAACATGCAGTAGATGTTAAACCTAAAGGGTGTTAAAGCCAAGACCATCTCTAACCACTCAGTTTACACCACTTTGATTTTTTGTTACCGTGTGTTTTTATGCAGATGACACCATTGTAATTATTTCTGGGGTTAAAGTCACCAAATTTCTTGGCTAAAGTTTAATTTATTGTCGGTCCTGAAACTTTTTTTGTGCGTTGAAAACATAAAACCCCAAATTACAAACACACCAAAGATAAAATACATTAAAAAAAATTAAACCAGGACTCTACATCCACAAATGCCACATGATAAAGGACTTTTAATATTTTCTAAACAGGCAGAAGGTGAACTAGCCCAGACATGATCCTCACCTTCTTAACTCACTGGAATATTACCACAAACGTAGCGCCTGTTTTCCACCAATTTTAAGTAAGAATCGTCTCTAAACTTGCACTGGAAACAGTTCTTTGGACAAATCTCATTAAGATATTTTAGATATGATGAGTAATTTTACCCCTTAGGAAGTCTGACATCAGGAATGAAGAGTATAAGCAAAAGTTTTCTATGCCTTTCTTCATGTCTTTACTCTGGAGACTTTACAAGCAAATCTTCAACAAAAAACTTTTCAAACTCTAAGTTACTCCTGAAGCCACAAATAACAGATTCTAATTCAGTAAACCAAAAATAGTGTTTCACAAGAACTTTACAACTGGGATGTAAACACTTATTGAGTTTGTTGGGAGCAGTGATGATTACAGAGTCAAACAGCTGCGGGGAGGAAGGGAAGGACCTGCGGTTATGGTACTTTATATGACTCTGAATGCAGAAAGATCGTCAACAGCGCCCCCTGCACTCCCAAAGCCCTCAGCCTCCTCAGCAGAGTCCTGACCAGTTTATTGTTCAGAATAAACAGAATCTGAATGTCATATTTGCAAGATTTAGGGGAAACCTCAAGTAAGCACCTGAAAGATCCATTAGAATGAACCTTTTTAGGTCTTTGTAGGTCCACTTGGTAAATAATCCCAGTAAATATACTAGTTTGGGACTGAAAATGAGTAACTGCCTCCCCAAAGTCCACATAAAAGGCCTTCATAAAGCTCAAGAACTACACATCCAGACCACAGGAAGGAAAATGCAGTAAGTATGGCTACAGTAGAGTATTCATTGGAAAACTGGCAGAACAAAAGTTGTCCCAGTCTCTGGTGAATACCTTCATTATCTTTGCCCCATAGTGTCAGACATTTCTGATGAATTTCTGAACCTGTGATGTCGTTCAGACCAGCCCACCAAACATAGGACCTCATCAGCTGTGATGAGTCTGGAGACCTCAGAGATCCCAAAGGAAACGGTCTGACACGTTTTCACAGCTTCTCACTGTGGTTCTTTTTTTTATTAGGGAGGTAAACAGAACAGACGACGTCACTTGATGACTCATCGTCACTTTTATAGCATCTCTGCAGGTGGTGAATGGTGGATTTCAAAGATGATATCTGAGGCTTGGAGTGAAGCAGTAAACATGACCTTTAACTGGTCTGAACTGGTTTGTTGGCTGTAAAAACAACAGATCTGTCTGAGGATCTATCGATCTGAGCTGCTACGCTAACAAACCGGTTTGGGTTTGAGTCCAGATGTTCAAATCAGAACCGAGTAAACAAGCCAATGTTTGCATGGTCCTTACAGTGTTTATATCTCCATCTAAAGAAGCCCAAACTGTTGGAGGCAAACCAAACCTGAGCACCTAATGGGTCAACGACATAGAGGCATCCAGATCAGGGTTAATCTTATGGGTTTTCAAATATTTGACACATATAACAAACAACGGCTCAGTGGTTCTGTTTTAGAGAAACGAGTGGCATCAGGAAATGAGAGGATGGGGCAAAACCTGGACAGGTCGTCAGTCCACCTGGAGAAAACCCACGTATGTAAACTCCATGCACAAAGACCCAGGTTCAGCAGCCGCTGGATAAACAGAACATGAATCTACCCATGTAGAAATGACTGGAAACCAGCACATCTGTCCGCTTTTTAAGATTTTAAGTTTGTCAGACAATTTTCAGAACCTGACAGACCCAACACATGACAATACAAAATAGTAGGAATTACTGATTTAGTCCTACAGTTTCAACACAGCACACATGAACCACTTTCAACTGTATTCACCATGTCACCATGTCTCCAGAGCAACCATTAGACTCCTCTTTGGTCTCCTACCATCACAAAAGCAAACAGGCGGACTTTGCTGAACTGGAACTGGAAGGTATGGTCCTTTCTGATTGGTAGAGTTTGTAGTAAAATCAGAAAACAGTGGCAGGAATTAGAGTGATTGAGGAAATTCCCCTTTAGTACAGGAAGAAATGGACCTGACTCTGATCAGACGGTACCGGTGTGTTCTGATTGGCTTTCCAGAAATAAAGGACCCTTTTCCTTTCAGTAAGCGTTCTGGGTGGTTTCCTCTCATCGGGATGAAGTCGGCTTTGGCTGAAGATTTCTCCAAACACACAACCCAGGTTCCCATGGCAACCAGCGCTCTCCTGTTTGGAGCCCAAACAAACAACCTGCTCCCAAAACCGGCGGTCGGGACGGAGCGGGCCGCACCGCTGCAGCAAGTGTCCCGGCGGTGGTTCACACACTCTCATCTGGCCTCGTTTCCGCGCCTTAATATAGAACATAATTATAGTAATGACGGTAATGAGGAACTGATGACTTTTCCGAGCCGCTCCTTGGAGTGAGGCCTGCTGCGGGTGAAAGCCGGTTCAGATAAATGGGCCGTGTGAAGGTTCTGGTCGGAAAGGCTCCTGGGAAGCTGTTCTGAGCTCAGGCCCGTTTTCGTAACCGGCTGCCATGTGTTAACGTCTTCACACCACGGAGGCTTTAGAGGAGCCGTGACACAATACAGCCAATAACGCCTTACGCAACCAACCATAAATCAATACAGCACAAAGAGCCGCAGCCGACTGTGAACAGGCAACGCTTTATCTCTGAGGGCAGAAGGCAAAGTTTCTGGCTGCCTGGTCACCAGAATGAGGTTTGAACAAGACTCTGTCATCAGGTTCGGTTATTCACATTCAAATAATGAGACATTATTCTAAAGAAAGCTCTTAGGCTCCCGATCAGCCTCTTCACCATGTTGTTCATAACGCCGACACGCCCAGAGCTCTGCAGCTTTGGCTTAAAACCACAGAAATGAGAACATCAGCGGAAGTTTTCGTTCATTCAGCGGTTTTAAAGCCTCCTGCTGCAAAAGAACAGTGAATTGACAGATAAACATCAGCAGTGACTCAATTATTATCCGGCTTGTTTTGATGAATCAGACTAAGAGTGCCCCAGATATTTCAACAAGTAATCTTCTCCAAAAGCTTTTAGTGCAATAAATCCTGCATAGAAAATCTTAACAAGATTTTCTGCAGGAATTCTAAAAAGTTAGGGATGAAATGAATCGGCTCCCGGCTTGCGGATGTTGCTGGTGCATCAGATTTACGGGCGTACCAGAAACGTGTGAATGTGAAGGTTCCACCCAGGTCTTTTTTATGAAAAAAAAGTGATTAATTGCACCAAAAATTTTAACAGGTAAAATCTTTGAAATCTATCAATTAAAATGAACACATTCAAAATGCACCACGGGCAGCATGTAGATGGATGCAAGCGGGAGATGTTTCATGCAAATTTTGAGCAAACTTTTAAAATGTCACAAAAAAGAAAGGCATTGTAGTTTTGTTTCCATCTACTGGTAAATGTAAAGTGTATTTTCATCAGATGTTGATGCTACGAATGGTGGTAATAAACAGGAAGTAGAGGTTGCTAACTAACTGAAAACGAGTCTTGCCCTCCAACTGGAAGTTTGGTGCCTGTAGTAAGGCACCGAGCCGCCAGTGAATGACAGCGTTCACTACATTAGAACTTATTCAGCAAATGTGTTTCCACTTTAGCACATTAACTCTTTTTCATAAAAGCTAAAAACCATCTCAAGCGAGCGTAAAAACGTCTATTGCAAAATTGAAAAAGTTGAATTGTGCTGCTTCCATTTACTTTTTTCTAATGCGATACTTCAAAATGCACAATAAAAAAGAAATGATGGAAGCACAGTTAGAATATAAACAAGTCTGAATCAGGTGTGATTTCTGCCAAATGGTGCAAACAGTAGCGCTGCTCCGTGCTTCATGTTTTCTCTGGGTACTCCAGCTTCCTCCCACACTCCAAAAACATGACTGATCGTTTAACTGGTCGGTCTAAATTACCTTTAAGAATTACTTCATGGCGACGCCAGGCGAGGAGAAGCAGCATTCAGCTTCTACGCACCACAAATTTGAAACAAACTTCCAGAAAACTGTAAAACACCTGAAATGTTGGGTGCCTTTAAATCTCAACTCAAAAACCACCTATTTAGAGTTACTTATGGCTAAATTGCAGGTTTTGATGTCTTTGATGTTTTTTTTTTATGTTTTAACCTTAACTTCTAATCTATTTATTAACTTCTTTTTATTTCTCTTTCACACTGTCTATGTAAAGCCCCCCAGGAAAACATCCCAGTTAAACTAATCAATGTGTTTTAACTAAAACTCTGAGGTGCGAGAATCCTTGTTAAATGGCATTTTAACTAAAACTCTGAGGTGCGAGATGTTTAACAAAAGTCCTACAAAGGGCGCGGGTTTTAATGTTTTAATCTTTTTTAATCCTTTTCTTTTAAAAAAAATTCTTTGTCTTTCTCACTGTTTATTCACTGTCACATACTGTTTCTATTTTAATAATGTAAAGCACTTTAAAATGCCTTGCTGCTGAAATGTGCTATACAAATAAAATTTGATTGATTGATTGATTGATTGATAGCAGTCTGCATGAGTAAAACTCCCAAAATACTCAGTAGAGATATTCTGTTTGGTATTTACAACAAAATAGATGGCAACTTCAGACTTTCTGTGGTAAAGATTAAATATCAGCTCCTGCAGAAGGAAGAGCTCAGAGGAAATCACTTCGGTGTTGATCTTTACGTCACTTCTGGCCTTTCAGAGGTTTAGACTAGAGAACAGAAAAAGCTCCTGTCAGTGTGAGCATAAGAAGCTGCCTTTGTCCCCAGAGTAAACATGACTGGGCCGCGCCGGCTGCAGAGGAAACCTCCACGCCCTGCAGTGTCAGAGCGGCAGGATGTGAAGCCGAGCCACAGACCCGTCGCTGCAGCGCAGTCATGACGAGAGGAGGGAGTTTCCCTGGCAACAGAGCAACATACGCAGCTGCAATCTGTATGTTCAGGAGCCAAGTCATGACGTGGGTAAACTCTCCGTCCCACATCTTCACCCACTTTACTCTGAATCACTTGTTTACATCCAGCCTCCTGCCTTTAAACAGGCAGCAGCAGCTTTCAGCTCAAAATCTTCACCTGCAAAACTGCTTCAGTCTCTCCAGATGTTTTCATCTGCAGCAGGAAAACCTGCTGGAATATGAAATTTAGTCTGAAAATATCTCCTCTTGTTCAGCTTTTATCCAGATTCTGCTCTAACTGTAAATTACCATGAGTATCAACACATGAACTAATTAGGCCGTGCTGGGTTTTCTAATATCTTTCTAAATATAACAGCGATAAAACATGAAAATCTGTTCTAAATTAGAGCTTCAGACTTTAAACGCCCCGATAGAGCAGCAGTTTACGCAATTCCAGACAATTGTCTCCAAAGACCAGAAAGTCAACAAATCAGGAGAAAATCTGAGTCAAAAATCAACTACAAACAAAAGAGTTCAGAGGTCAGATGAAGAAAATGCACTTTGTTCTTCTGTTGGTTTGGACTTTTTCACATCAAACGTTTATTAGCTTTCATACGCAGTCGGATGTTTTCTGCTCACCTTAAGGAATTTGTCATTGAGACTTTTTTATTATGCAGAAGCGGGTGGACATTTCAGGTCCACTGGGGTTTTTTCTCTTTTTAAAAAAATTTATCACAAAATTCCAGTAATATGTGATATTTTTAAAGCAAAAAGAAAACAAAAAACATTACAATATCTTGGATTTTAAGAGTCCAGCTGTCATTGCTAACCTCCGGATACCAGGGCCCCAGAGCAGCATGTTGCCAAATAAAAGGACAACAAACACGTGTCTAATCTCACTAAACAACGTCTCATTAAACAGTGAAACTAAAGGAAGAATTGCTATTTCTCTGCTGTTGCTGAATTTGGGTTTTTAAAGGGAACGGCTTTCAGACGTGTCGTTTTATAAAGAGTCTCTCTGCTGGTTCCTGCTGTCAGTCTGCAGCCGTTAAACTCCTGATGAAACAGGACGTTTCTCTGCTGCAACGCCTTCAGTCACAGGAAACAATCCAGGCTCAGCAGGTTCTTCCTCCTCTCATTTTGTGTTTTTCTGCTGATTTTACAACCACATAAACTCCTAGGTATTCCTCCCTCCTCGCCCTGCAGCTCTTCCTGCAGACGGACCGGACTCCTCTCCGTCTCTCCGTCTCTCTAAGCTGCCATTAGGTCCTGAGGAAACAACGATTCATCCTGGGACTCCAGCAGGGAGACATTAAATCTGCGACAGACGTCTGTCCTGAAGTGATTTACAGCGTGGATGATGATCTGAGAGGCTCCCTGCAGGATTATTTCCCAGCTTCATGGCGATGCCAGGCGAGGTTGCGCCTCGGCATCGCGGTAACCCTTGGAGACCAACAGTAATCCCCGCGGGGGGGCATTAGCTGACATGTGAGATATGTAGAGTGGTATCTCCGCGGGGCCACATTGGATGGTTTAGCATACAGGAATCCCCAATGAGCCGGAGATTCACTGCAGTGTCCCTCTGATTTCACGCTACGCTGTGATGTCAGACACACAAAGACGAGTCGGCGAATCCGCCAAGTCCGTCTGGGATGAATCCCTCAACATCAGGACAACAAACAACAACCGGCTCTGTAATCACTCAGAGGGAGTTCAGGGTGTTTGACCAGAGGGATCTGGGTCAATATCTGAAGCTGGACAGAAAACATTTCAAACTATATAACTTTATAACTATGTAACGTGTCGACGGACAAAAATAAAACTAGAAGGAGATGCGTTTGAGGTCCCTCGACAGAGTTAAGCCTGGTTCACTTCACACCAGATTTAAAAATTATGGGCCGATTTTCAAAACCTGACAGACAATAAAAGATGATCTCTATGATCCAATCCTGGATAAACAGAAATGAACAGACTCATGTGAATAACTGGAGAGGAAACCAGCACCGGTCAACTTTTTAAGATCTTAAAAAGATCAGTCGGTTTTCAAAACCTGAGACCCGACACACGGTGATGAAATATTATAAAAGATTGTTCTACAGCAGCAGCAAACAACGTACAAACCGATTTTACTCGCCGATATTAGATGTCAGGAAAATCTCACAGAACTTTGAGCCCAAATGTGAGTTCAGAGAAATAAATATGACAGAAGCAATGGGGATAATTTGTGGACGATTAGCGGAGAAAAAAACGCTCCAAAGATCTCAAACATCCTCTGGACTCTCTGCTTCACCCTGGCAGCTGTTTGGTCTTCTGTCTTTGGGATCCATCACATTCATCGACAATTCAACATGTTGAATGTTCCAGATTTTAGAACGGAGCCGTCCCAACGTTGTCCCAAAAGGACCGGATGGCTCTGAGCAGGAATGGCAGGAATGTCCACTACGATTATTTATAGCCGTCTGGATAATCAGAGCGTTCTTCAGATGGCCGGACAGGAAAACCATGTGAAACTGGTTTCAGCAGGTTTGATTCCAACTGAAAATTAAGCTGATTCAAAGCTGTTTGAGAGAAAATCATCCCATTCCGATGCCTGGTCAATACTTTGGTACATTTCTGGTAAAAAAAAAAACAACCAACCAAACAAAAACACTTCTTCTGAACGTTTTAGACCCGTTTTGGTCCAGTATCAGTGCCTACAACTCGACAGAACCTGACACATCTCTGTTTACATCCTTGCTTTTCTGCAGATGAGCTGAAAGATGCTGCTTGTAGGAAAATGGGTCAAAGAGCAGCAGGAAACACGGCCAGTCAACCTGCAGGCAAACTGCTTTTCAGCTTTATTCTGTTCATATGCAGTCAGAAAAATGACATGTTCGTCCAATTCTGCTCAGGTTTCAGTCATGACACCAAACCTTCCTTCCAGAAGCTTCAGATCAGAACCGCTAAACCTTTTTCTGCCGCTTTTGTCACTGTGACACAGGAGCTGAGATGCTTCTTGGCCACATTACAGGTTGGATTATTTAGTGTGAAACTGTTGGTTTGGCGGGTCGACCTCTGGTTTCCTCTGAGCTGAAAACAAGCGTCTCATTCAGGAACCGACACGTAAACACCGAAGCAGACAGGAGCAGAAAAGAAACGGCTCGTTAACAATGTAAAGGGGGAACCTTGAAACAATCGGTGCGTCTTCCGAACCAGCCTCCCATGAACCATCGCCTGGAATGCTGTTATTCTCCCAGGGAGCTTCTCCACCTCCCACCCTCACCCCGTCTCTCATTCAGCTGCTCCTCCTCCTCCTCCTCCTCCTCCTCCTCCTCCTCCTCTCAGAACAATGTCAACTCTCCTCCAGCCATGTTGGCCCACTGCCTGAAGTCTGAACCCCAGAAACTCAGAGGGAACCACTGAGTTTGGCTTCGCCTAATCGCCCCTCCTGGCTGTGACTGTGCAGCTATTTCTGCAACACTTACATCATCTGCAGAGAATGAGAAGCTTCCAGGTTTAACCGGATCCCAACGTCGCCACGTTCAAACTGAATCACCTCAACCTGAGCCTCACAGAAACTCCCCCAAAATCTGGGTTTCATGGGATGTTTGGGTGTTTTCAGTGATAAGTGTGTTGTGACCTTTCAGCTGCCGTTGTTTCAGCGTTTTTAATCTTGGAGTGTTGCTTCAAGGTTGATGGAAATAGCAAAGTACAAAGTTGTTTTCTCAATTTTGCAAAAAATGTTTTTATACTCGCTCAAGACGGTTTTTGGATTTTCTGAAAAAGACCAAATTGACACACATGAGCAGAATATTCTCCGACGTCTGGCGCCTTTCGCTCTCCTTCACACTGATTCGCTGAACCCAAAGATGAGGAAGTCTGTAGATGTTCGGTTCTGCAGTAGAGCTAAGATGGATTCCACTGTGCGGATTAATGTACATTAAGGCGTTTTAGCTGTTAAAATAGGCAGAAGTGTTTTCATGAGTTTCAACTATTCATAGATTTTAGCAAGTTATAGGGAGCTGGTGTCCCAAACACCAAGATATACATGGATGGATGGATGGATGGATGGATGAATGGATGGATGGTTGGATGGATGGATGGATGGATGGATGGTTGGATGGATGGATGGTTGGATGGATGGATAGACGGATGGAGACGGATGGATGGTTGGATGGATGGATAGACGGATGGATGGTTGGATGGATGGATGAATGAATGGATGGATGGTTGTGTGGATGGATGGATGGATGGATGGATGGATGGACGGATGGTTGGATGGATGGTTGAATGGATGGATGGTTGGATGGATGGATAGACGGATGGAGACGGATGGATGGTTGGATGGATGGATGAATGAATGGATGGATGGTTGTGTGGATGGATGGATGGATGGATAGATGGATGGATGGATGGTTGGATGGATGGATGGATGGATGGATGGATGGATGGATAGATAGATGGATGGTTGTATGGATGGATGGATGGTTGTATGGATGGATGGATGGTTGTATGGATGAATGGATAGATAGATTGATGGTTGGATGGATGGATGGTTGTATGGATGGATGGATGATTTAGTAAAGTTAAACATAAAGAATAAAGTTGTTAACTCCCATCTTCTTTCATTTAATTTGGGACAAAAATTCGGAAACCTGCACTAACAGTATCAGGGCTGTCCAAAGTGTGGCCTGCGGGCCTGATGGGACCCAAAAATGGTGCAAATTTGGTCCTCCAGCACAGGAAGTTGAAGAAAATGCATCAGTTTTCACTGACAAAATGTTGAAATGGAAAATATTCAGTAGAAAACTAAGAATTCATATTTTATCTCCATTTTGGGTTTCATTTTAGTTTAGCAGTAAATACAACCACAAACATCAAGCGGCTGTGACTGAAACCAGGCCATTTATTAAGCTACGATAAGTATAGGAAGCTTTTTCACAGAAAGACTGACACACTTCCTGTTCTCGTTTTAGCTAAGTTACAGTAATATCTATATAATGGAACATAAATTTCATGCCTTCTTTTAATAATCGTCTTAATTTAAAGTGCAGCTCACATCCCTTTTTTCCCAAAAATATACTTTCATTATTTGTTTTCCCTGTAGTGGAAACCAGAAATTAACAGCAGCATAAAGGCTGCGAACTGCAGAAACAGAGAACTTCCTGTTATGCAAACACCAGAGACGCATCAAACTGAGACAAGTGGGTGATGAAGATGATCAGGACAACATCTTCATCCTCCACGTTTCATAACAGAAAAATGGCCGGCGTGCATCGACGGCGGCCATCTTCTGCTTCAGTCGCAGTGGTTTGTTTAAACCAGAACAAAGTTTAACTCGGATCAGATGATAAGGATCCGGTGCAGGAGGTTGAGTTGAGTCTCTGGTAATGAACCGTAAAGAACCGTTCAGTCACTTTCCACTGATAAATCGGCCCAGATTTCCTTCATTTGGGAGACCAGAGATCAGCCGATACGTCCAGATGATCTTATCACTGTGGCCTGAACACCAGGCCACGTCTGAACTTTGTAGTTATTTAGTAAAGCATCGTAAAAACGGCTGAATTCCTCACTGCACTGGATTAACACCTTTTACCCTGATCACTAGCGGAACAAGTCAGCGTCGGGCTGAGGGGCGGGGCCAATCACCGGCCCCTAACGAATCACCGGGCCCCTAACGAATCACCAGGCCTCTAACGAGTCACTGGCCTCTAACGAATCACTGGCCCCTAACGAATCATCGGGCCCCTAACGAATCACCGGGCCCTAACGAATCACCGGCCCCTAACGAATCATCGGGCCCCTAACGAATCACCGGGCCCTAACGAATCACCGGGCCCCTAACGAATCACCAGGCCTCTAACGAATCACCAGGCCCCTAACGAATCACCGGGCCCCTAACGAATCACTGGCCCCTAACGAATCACCAGGGCCCTAACGAATCACTGGCCCCTAACGAATCACCAGGGCCCTAACGAATCACTGGCCCCTAACAAATCACCTGCCCCTAACGAATCACCAGGCCCCTAACGAATCACCGGGCCCCTAACGAATCACCGGGCCCTAACGAATCACCAGGCCCCTAACGAATCACCAGGCCCCTAATGAATCACTGGCCCCTAACGAATCACCAGGCCCCTAACGAATCAGCGGGCCCTAACGAAACACCAGGCCCCTAACGAATCACAGGGCCCCTAACGAATCAGCAGGCCCCTAACGAATCACCG
>CAEGAF010126364.1:0-16740 GCA_903067075.1 Micropoecilia bifurca
AGAGAGAGAGAGCAGCTCTTGAAGTCTGAAATCTGAACCATGTCAATTAAAAAGGACTAAAAGTCACATCTCTATTTAAATTATTTCACAGACAAAGTTGCCACCATCATGGCCTCTATAGTTTTCTGTTGCCCATTGTCCAGTCTCCCCTCCTCTTATTTTTAATACATGGTCATCTTTTACCCCAGTGTCATTACGAAAACTCCCAGCACTGCTGGATCAAAGAAAAAGGTTTTTTAGCCCACTTGATGTCCTCCTCAGATCTTTTTTCTCTTCTTTACTTTGTTTCATTTGTATGATTAACTTCTGGTTTTAGGTTTCATGCTTTTATTTTGATGTGACAACTTCTGCTTTATGTATTATTAAATAGCTTAACGACAACAAAAGACAAGACAAAGTGTAACAGGTTTATACAATGTGTGCACAATTATTAGGCAAGTTTTAGTTTTGGTCCTATAATAATTTTTATACATATTTTCCAACTTCTGGAGAGCCGGAAGAAGGAACTCACTGAGAGCAGTGGCGCCGGAACCGGGGGGTCCATTGCCCCAAGCTCTGACAATCTGTGACTGATATCTCTCCATTTATATATACAGACACAGGCAAAGCTTACAGCATTGAGATCTGCGCAAAATCTGTAAACGCTCCAGATGAGTGCATTAGAAGACCACAATGATCCAGAGAAGACAGGTGAGTGGCGGACAGAGACACAGGTAGCACAAGACTATGACCACAACAAGCAGGTGGCACAGATGGGGTTAAATACACAAGGGAATCATTAGAATAATTAGAGGAACAGGAGACTGTTGGGATCAATCAGGAGGAGAACTGGACAGCACAGTAACTACATTAACAGAAAAACACAAAAATCCACATCCTCACACCTATACAGACATAGAGCCATGGATAAAATGCCACTCATTTTCTTCAGGTTTATTTTTCATTTTGATGTCCTGTATAATAAATAGTTCATAACTGTTTAATTTGTGAACTGATATTTAGCCATTTTAGAAGAATATCATATAATAGAAATTTGTTTTATTGTCTCACAACAAGGAAAAATCTGGTGCAATGGCAGCAAAATGACAGTTGAAGCACCTAGATTCACACAGAGAGAAAAGGTAAAAAACAAATTAAGGGTAACGTAATGTACAATAATTAGAAAGTTGCAGAATAAAAGAATATAGAGTAATTATAAACAGTACACTTCCATCCTAAGGAAAGTGCACCTGAGTACCTTCAGAAAATACTCAACCAGCTCTCCATCTAATGGGTAATTTGAGTTCCCCAAGTCTGTCGGGTATTACCCTGTCCAGAACCGAGGCAAACTGAGATAAACTGAGGTAAACTCTGAGGTAAACTCATCAGACCTGCAGTTGTTCCTGCAGGTCTGATGAGTTTTCACCTCCACACAGATGCTGAGGTTACACATACTGGCAGGAAGAGTCCTGATTTAGAACTTGCAGGTTTTGGGTCTGGAGGTGATTTCCTATTGCATGTAGCGGACCTCAGCTTTTGTCATGCTGCCCCTGCACCTTGTTTCAAGACCTTTTTGGTCCGTCAAGATGTAATTGAAGAAAGCTCAAGTTCCTCTTGCTTGCCTTTGTCATCTGGGTCTGGACCCAGATGATGAGAGAAGTCCAGTTTGGTACCACAGGTTGCGACGCTGAGGAGTTCATTCCCATTCGCAGGACAGTCTTCGGCTATCTGTGGTCCCGACTCTTCTTCAGTGGCAGAGTTCTCTGTCCATCTCCATCTTGGCTCAAACCTGCCTGGAGTTCCTCGTTTACATTTGCTTTTTATATGGGTTTCCATCCTGTTGCCATGCTTGTTTTGTTGGCTGCCTGCTTGACTAAATGATCTCAGATCCACCTCCCTGCCTGGGAGACATTATCTCATGATGTCTGTGCTCTTGTCCCACAGCTGCTCACAGGTCACCCTCCATCTTCTAGCCAGCAGTTTGAGTTCTTCTTTGGGTTGTCCATCCGTTTCCTGTTCAGCACTCTCTCCTAGCTGGTGGCTTTTATCCTAACCTTTCCTCTAAACTCTCAGACAATATAAGTCAGCCATCATTATTATACTCTGATCAACTTTACCTGAGGTTATAGGTCATTTCTGATGACATTGACATGACACAATGACATTTTTTAAATTTCAACAGATTAAATTTTAAGTACGGTAATCTTTAGATCTAAACCCCCTATGGAAAAGAAAAGAAGGGTGGCCATCTTGGTCACTGATTTATTTTCTAAATGCTTATTATTCTGATGTTAACAGGTGACAATGAGTGAGATGGGAACATTTTCTGCTTTATTTCAGTTGCATAATAATCTTCCAGACTAATAGTTGCCCAATAATTGTGCAGACATACATATTGTCCTAAGAAAATCCAAATCTCATTTTTACTTTCTGAAATATTCAGATTTGAGAGGTTATTAACATTTTGGATGGACCGAGAGCAACGTAGTTGATCAACAATTAAATTAATCCTCAAACTACAACATGTGTAATAATTGTGCTCACAGCATCCCTCTTGATAGATGCATAGGCACAAGTCATGTTTATTTGGTAAATATGCATGTTTTCGATATTGAGCAGCTAAAACTGTGCATTTGTACATTAAAACTACAGTTATGTTTTTTAATTATAGCTGATATTTTAAATTGCAATGGTCTTTTAGCGTACATCGTGTTTTTCTGTGTACCCTTTCCCAGCTCTTATGGTGAAGCTAGGAATGTGTTGTGGGACAA
Source organism: Micropoecilia bifurca (assembly GCA_903067075.1). Lineage (NCBI taxonomy): Eukaryota > Metazoa > Chordata > Actinopteri > Cyprinodontiformes > Poeciliidae > Micropoecilia > Micropoecilia bifurca. The sequence continues at coordinate 2,751 of CAEGAF010126364.1, forward strand.
ATGCCATGTCTCATCCGTCTGTGAACAAACTTTTGAGTTGCCCAGGAATTATTGCTTCCAACATTTTTTAAAGTAAACCTATTACGTCTGCTTAAGGTTTTTATCAATAAAATGATATGCTCCTAAGTCACATTGCTTCAGTGAAATGCCTTTAACAGTGGTGCATTTCATAAGATCTGCTATTGTCACTGAAGCTCTGCCATGAAGCTTCACCAAGGTCGAGCTCTTGTTTTGATTTGGACCACTGAGTATGACAACTCAAACTCCTCCCAAAGTTCTCAAAGCACTTCCTTTCCCACCCTTCAAAGAATGGGGACAGGTGGCAACACTTTTTCAAAGACATAAAAAATAAGCCGAGTCTCTGTTGTGAAACATTGTCTAGACAGATCATTCCCTCTGAAAAGCTCAGAGAACTGGGGCTTGCGTTCATACTCTTCCTCCTTTGTCTTTCCACCTTCCCTGCTGGCAGAAGACAAATACCAGACTCCACTTCCTAAATATTTCCACAGCCGCAGACTGATTCCCTGTTGGGCCCCAGCGTCCAGTGGGAGGCGGACCTCCATGACCAGCCATGCAGAGTAACTACACAAGAGAACGGCTGGCTGCCCTGCAAGGCCATGCAGATGCAGGTGTCAATCATGGCTGGAAGCAAGCAGGACTGGAACATGATAGCATTTTTGCCACCATGCAATTATTTTATGAAATCAGTTAAGTAAATGTGAATTGTAAAATGATGAACGGTGCTGCAATATTATCCATTATTTAACCTGGAAAACACTACATAAAGGGTCACTTGGGAAGACTGCCGATATACAAAACTAAAGGATCCCCAAGTTGGTGAGTTATTACACTCTCAGGTTTAGAACTTCAGCCTATGACAATCACCTAAAAGGAGTTGGCTTCTGGTGGTAAGATGATAGGAACTTCCAGGGGAAAGACTTTTTTTGTAGCTGACAGGTAAGAGACATGTCAGGAGTCAGCACTCAAAAGAGAGGTTTGATTGAAGCTAAGCTTCCCTCTACCCAGGACTTGTACCGGTGGGATCAGGAAAGGGCAGCTGGCATCTTTACAACCTCCTGGACATGAACTGTGTAGATTTTTACCGTCAGTTTGGCACCACAGAGCACATTTTGTAGTAAACTAGCTGCCACAGAGACAGTTTCTTCTCTCGCATACAGTCTGAGTAGTGAACTTTGATGTGTACTGGTGTCCCAGCTGCCCTCAAACATGTTGGGGTGAAAACCTGAAGGCAGGTGAAAAATAATCATCTATTTATGCATATTTATATATTTAAATCGACTGCATTTTTCTGAAATACATTTCAAATATGTTATCAATTGGACATACTTTATGTAAATACTAGTTATATGTGGAAATCAGTTTGATTCTTACTGGTTAGCTCTGCCATGTCTGAAGCATAAACTGAATGTTTCTTCTGATAGTGGCCCAAGTGTCACAAAACATGCTTCAAATGATCGGGGCACATAAAGATGCTAATTTGTTTTCATCAATACCCACTTCTTCACAAGCGTCTACACAAAGTTTTACTGGTTTTCATTTCCTGAGACATTGACGTCAAATTATTCACTGGGATATTTGAGCTGGAATAGCTTTAAGCTCCAGTTTTCATGCCATCAAAGTCTAACATCCATTTTTTTCATAGCATTGTTAACCATTTTCAGTAAATCTTAATTAATGTTGCTCATTAATTTTGTCAAATAATAGAATCTGACCCAAACAGTGAAATAGGCTGCTATTAAAATCCTGCAGTTTATTAAAATTAAGCTGTTATTGGAAAATATCACCATAGTCTTAATATTAACATCTGTGGAATTAAACTAGTCATATTCCATAAATGAGATTATGGATTATGGATGCCATAATCCATAATCTCATTCATACTACTTTGTATTTAACGTAGCCACATCAAGTTAGTCCAGCTAACATGAACACATTACAGTATACTTAGGAACATCTTGGATTGCCTTAACTGAATAAATAACTACACTGTAAAATGAATAAGTGGACTTTACTTTAAAAATGTTTGCAAACTTGTTGCCTCATGAAAATCAAGTTTACACAACTCAAGTATATTAGTACGGTAAGATATATATCTTAGGTTTACACAACTTGACTAACATGATAATTTTTAATAACTTGAGATGACATACTAATATAACTTTATTATAAAGTAAGTTCTTCTTGCTTTATAATTATATGCAAATTCAAAACTAATTTTTTTTTGTTTTATTAACTTGTTAAATTTTTAATTTTAGTGAGTGTAATTTAGTAAAGCTCAGTATAATTAGTCAAACACCAAAAGCATGTTTTTAAAACTTGAAATTACTTAATTGAAACAGTTCCTGACGTCTGTTTTTTGTTTGTTTGTTTGTTTGCTTCTCTGCTCAAACTTGACAGAAACATGGAAAGCAGTGATAGTTTGCACACTGTTGTTCAGCAAACTAAAAACAGTCATATGCCAGAGTAGGGTAGTCTTGAACATGGTGCAATTTCATATATGCAAAGGCAAACGCCAAAGAACTAGCAAATCAAAGCTGCAGTGTTATGAACGTTGCCTCGTTCTTGATTAAATGGCTCCATGGACGGAGCTTTGGAGTTTTTTGCTTTATATTTTGCATTATAGTATATCTATTTCTGTTTTATGCTATTTTTATTGTTGGTTCCCAAATATTATAGCTGGTGGGACTTTAATAAATGACATGGGAGCCAGGCAAAAGATGCTTGTGTTGGTAAGATGGATGCTAATGCCGTTTCTCTCTCTCTCCCTCTCTTTATCTCTCTGTCTGTCATGCTTATGACATTTAAGTAATTTTATTGGTTTTTGTACTTCAATTTCTGAGAAAAAGTGATTTTCAGTTTTTAATTTGCAAAGTATACTAATATCATGAGGACAACAGGCCATGCTTCATAAGTGTTTGAGGATTTGAGTCATTTTTCTGTTTGACTTCAGCTTATTTACAGAGCAAAACTGATATGAAAACTTTGCCCCATCTACTTAATAGCGTTAATACAACTATTTGCATAATTTATTTAGGTTTATCAAGCAAGACTGTTCTTTGTTTAAAGTACTTTCTTATTTCGTTACATGAAAAAGCAAGTCAAACTGAAGTGAATTTAATTTTTTCAAGCAGATTAAGCAAAACCGAACTTGGTATAAATTATTCAACTTTTTTAATATCCCAACCGTTCATCATCTTACACTCTCATCCCTACAATTTTATTATAAATACCAATGAGATTGGAGGGCTTAATTTTATCTTACGGTGTGATTTTGAACTATAAATGATTGTAATTTTGAAAGAAGTTCAAAAATAAAACAAAAATGTAATTAAAATGTCTCCATCTGAATCAAAAATCTGTTCTGGTGAGACAAATCATTCTTGATCTGAAGACAGGGACCACAAAGGACCAACAGAGATAGAGATTTAAAACCTCTTTTTCAAACAAGTCCTGACCAAGAGGCAGCAACACATACAACTCAAAAAATTACAGTTAAAGACAACGGTGCATGTCATTGAATCAGCCTTGAGGAGGGTTGAATAGATCAAACGACCACTTAAAATATTCAGTTCTTTATTTTTTTTTATTCTTGCAGCTCAGCCCATTATCCTAATTTGGCTTGGTTTGCTCCTGGCATTCTGCTCTGGCTGTGGGGGAAACTATTAACCTTTTTCAATTAGGCTTTTTTTTAATCTTTCCATGAAACCTGTCAGTCACGTTAAGGTTTGATATGGAACCGCATTGCGGTCACAATGTAACGCCTCTAACGGCCATGTGACGGACGCCACCAGCCTCCTCCTGGAGCAAAGATTCATTTAGAAAATGGATGGATGGGTCAGTGCTGGAAATGGAAAATCTGAATGTCTGTAAAAAAAAATAAAATAAAAAAAATCTCGTCGGAGTTTATACTTCAACGTGCGAATGATAAGTAAATAGGTTTTAACTACCCGCCGCTTCTACAGCTCAACCATATTCAGCCATGTAAGCTAAACGTGCTCTGACATTTAACTTCCTGTTATAGCTATATTTACATTTCACGTGTCTAAGAAGTTTGAAAAATTTTGTAATAAACACCCTGAATGTAAACATTATTTTATTGTTATCTGTAACGTAAAAAGAAAAAACCCAGATCTCGTTTTCCCTCAGACCATTGGATCCGCAAAAACATTAAACCTTTTTCTTTTCTTTGAGGAAAAATATTTCATTTTTTGTCACTGAGTCTGGAAAAGTTGGAAAAGTTGCTCTGATCAAGTCAATACTTGTTTGCATTAAAACAAGTATTTTTTTAGATGTTCCAAATAAAATCTTTCCCATTTTAAATGAAAGATTTTCAAGCATCAATTACTTAATTAGTTAATTAATGCTTTACATATCAATAGTCTTTTGCAGCTGCGCGTATAGCCAGCAAAAATTACGTAACAAGAATAACAGAGATAGAAAAATACGAGAACGATCGATTCGATGACGTTACGTTAGGTGCGAAATGAACATTGCAAAGCCTTTCTTTTTTTTCCTGGCAGAAAAGCCACAGATCGGGCTGCACTTGCAGCACATTTGTGTTCCAGCCTTGAATTTGGATGACTGTTGATGAAATGGCTGAACGTAGAAGCACGGAGACAATTTCATGCTCTGCAAAGCTTCAGCATCCCTGATAGCGGCGAGTTCCACGGTGTGAGTTCATCTCCTTCACCAAGAATCCCGCAGTTCCACTGAGCAGGACGGATGACCGCAGACCCCGAGCTGCGGCCCTAAAGGGACAGCGGCGATTTGACTGACTATTCCGTTTTATCCGCTGGGGGGAAATGGGGTCAGTGTGTGAATATTTGATGGGGTATAAAAGAGTTTATTTTGTCAGGTGTAGCCTGAGCTCGTAACCTGCCTCCTGCCTCCCAGTGATACACAAAATAGTTTATATAAATAACCGTCGCTTGTCTTGGAGCGTAACGTTTATAAACTAAATATTAAGAATATTTAATTACAAACCGTATAAACATGACATTTTCTATATTTTTATTTTATTTCATTCGTAATGTTTTGTGCTTACGAAGAACATAAGAACAAAAGATAAAGAAAAAGAAATGTCTCTTAGCATAATATAGGCCAACACATTTCCCAGGACTAATTAGGTTCTTTTTAGGTTATTTATTCAATAGTCCATCGTTTGTTGGGTTAATCAGAACTGAAGGGTTTTTTTTCTTCCAGTCGCAGCAGACAAACTTAACAGCAGCTCGTTGGTTGTTAAAGTCGTGGCACATCTGGATCTTATAATTAACGTCAGTCTGAATTTTCCGAACATCATCTGTTGTTGAGAAGCAGTAGTAGTACCTATTAGTAGTATTATTATTATTGCAGCCGAACCTGGTGGTCCTGGTTTCAGCAGAACCTGAAGTTGATTAAAACGATCGTTCAGCTCTCCGTGGAAAATCTTTGGTAGTCTTTTGTTTCCTCTTTTTAATCGGCGACAGCTGTGAAGAGGACGAACATCTTCTAACTCTGCAGCCACTCGCCGATCCCTCCCACCGGCCCGTGATGCTGTCCGGTCCCGGGTCCAGCTCGGCCCCTCAGTCGCTGTCCTCTTTGTCCTGCTGCACGGTTGTAGTTGAATGGTTGTAGAGTCCCTGCGCCATCAGCTGCAGCGCCAACCCGTTCTTGAAGCCGCTGGCCTTTTTTATCTTGGCCCTTTTGTTCTGGAACCAGATTTTGATCTGAGACTCGTTGAGGTTCAGCTCCCGGGCCAAAGCCTGGCGCCGCTGCTCCGTGATGTACCGGTTCACCTGGAACTCGGTCTTCAGCCTCTGGAGCTGCTCTGCGGTGAAGGCCGTGCGCGGCCGCTTGTCGTCTTTGCAGCTTTTACACTTTTTCAATTTCCGCGTCCTTGGGCCTGCAGTAAGAGCAAGTGGCAGCAGAGCGGAAATATGAATATACAGCGCAGTGCAGGTCACTAGGAATCAGAGAAAATACCTTTTCGCACCTTCTGCGTTCAGTAAGTTCTTCGATTTCAGCGCCGGACGCATCGCTTCGCCCCGTCAGAACTGAACTGAACGGAACCAGCAGTATAAACCCCCGAAGCGGATCTGACCTAAAACTATAGAGGCCTTCGACTATGAAGCCACGGCGAGGTTCTGACCCCAGACGGGTCAGTCCAAAGGTCCGAAGATGTTGAAACAAAACAAACTCATTCGTCTCTTTAAAGGCTATAAAACAGGCCTAAATAAATACAGCTTATTCTATAATTAATCTATAACTTAGATATATTATTATTATTATTATTATTATTATTATTATTATTACTTAATTTAGTGATTCATCTCAAAGGTGTGTCCTAAGACCAACGGCATAAAAAGGAAATTCATTTGGATTTTTTTTTTGGTTGCAAAACGGAGGGAAATAATATGTCCACTGAGTCATTCTTACCCGTTTTCACTCTCTACATTCTGATCCAATATTAGCAACTGTGTTATGCAAGAAAAGCAGGCAGTGAGCCAGAAGCAGCATCAGACACCTGTCTGACAACCACACTGAGAAAAGTCTAAGTCCTTCTGCACGTTAATGTATAGCCAAGCATGTCATTATTATTATTATTATTATTATTATTATTATTATTATTATTATTATTATTATTACTACTACTACTACTAGAACTAGTAATGGTAGTAGTAGTAGTAGTAGTAGTAGTAGTAGTAGTAGTACTAGTAGTATAGTATACGATTTAAGGTTCAAATTAGGTGAAGTTCATTTAATACATTTGACTCAAACACAATCATTAATACATTACATGTTTTATAAATTGCTGTTTTATTCAGTTTGTCTGTTCCTATCAAATAAACCTAATAAACTTAAATTAAAATAAGATTACATTTCACATATTCAGCTGAAAAACTGATTTTTAAAAACACATTATATACACACGCACAATATTACACTGGGACAAAAAAACAAAATATTATCAAAGAAAAAATATATATTACTCTAGTACAAAAAACAAACAACAGAAGATTCAGGTTTGATGAAAAGCTGAATCAAATTAAATGGTGTTTTAAAGAACATTTACTGTAATTACAGTGTTCGTTTTAGCTTGTTTTTCTTCTTAATTTATTTGAACCTCTTCCAAATTCTAATTGAAGAGTAATTTTAGAGTAGAAATAAGCAAAACTATTTTTTTATTTTGGAAGATAATAAAAAATATATTTTTTGTTTTATGGACAAAAAGGTAAAACCAAATGCGACTGTGTGAAACAGGGTTATTGTAAAGTTGTGTCTTTCACTCAAAATGTATAAAACAATCTAATGCATTTACTGGAAAGTCTGTGTAAATGTATATGGTTTGATTTTTATCCAAATTAAATATTTAAAAAAAAAAATCGATATCCAGTTCTAACTGTTAAACCTGTACGTGAATCTCTCGTCTTACCAGAAGAAGGCCTGTCCGAGTACCGGGTGCAGTAAACCCAGGCGGGCCACAGCAGGGCCCGGCTGTCCGGTGTTGGGGTCCCGGTCCCGTTCATCGCCACCAGCGAGGAGGCGGAATGTTCCTCGTCCTTCTCCACGTACTTTAACTCTTCGCTGTTCTCATCAGAGCCCGCGGCGGCCGTGACTCTCTCGCTGCCGCCGCCGCACTTTGTGGCCGCAGAAACGCTGGAGGACGACGAGCTGTCGCTGCTGCAGCTGGAGTCCAGGCACCGCGTCCTGGACCTGGAGATCGGTCCGGCCAGAACCGGGCGCCGCCGCTCCCGACCAGAGCCTTGCGCCTTCTCTCTCGGACTCGCACCGAACTCCTTCCTGCATCCGAAATCCGGCCGCAAAATGTTGTCGATGAAGAAGTTTGTTGTTCTGCTGGTCTGTTGACCGGCCTGCAGAGGCAGGACGGCCGGCGACGGGGAAACGCTCTCTCCCTCGCTGCTGTTTGAGTCCCGCTGTTCTTCCATCAATGCCTCTGGAAAAAAAAAAAAAAGTATGTTCTACCTACACTCCGAAAAATACATCTGCGTCCAAATATGTCAGCAGAGAGAATTACAAACGTGGATATTCAACCTGTCTAACAGACGATCCGACGCGCTTCGGTGACCTATTGGCTGTGTTTGCTGCTGAGTTCAGCTCTGGCACGCTGACGGGTTTTCACCACGCTTTTCTCAAGTCTGCACGGCAAAGTCTCCACACTCACCATCCGCCAGGGCATCGCCAACATCCGGAACGGCCAATCACTGCTCGTGACTCTCTCAAACACAGAATGACGACGTCCAATTAGGCAGAGCGTCTCTGATCCAAAAGTGGAAGAGGATGGCATCAAGCAGCCGCTTCAGAGGGAAGCGAACCAGAGCAACAGCTCTGCTGTCTGCAGCCACCAGGTCCAGAATACACGCAACAATCAGCTGCTCACACACACAAACATATATTTTGTGTGTGTGGATTTATTGCATTTTGTTTTGCATTTTGTGAATATATTCGTTTTTTTACTAAATTGATTTGTGACACATTTATGTAGGCATGTCACGTTCTAGAGTGAGTTTTTGGGCTTTGGTAGAGTAACAATGTTATCCACAACATCACTACCTCTGTTTGGTTTCTCCAGGTTATACAGGGAAATCCCTAGTAACACTCGTGAGGGTGGGGCTGATTTGTTTGTTGATACAATGTTCAAACTCCTCCTGCCTCTTCCCCTACAGAACATTCAGTCACAGAAAGGTTGCAGTCAGATGTGTGCAGAAAAGGCAAATGTGCACAAAATCTGTGGCATGTTAGACCTCACACAACTCAACACGGTGATGCCAAAAAACAGCCACAACAACTACTACTACTTTTTGTGGCGAAGTTACTGACAAAGGCTCTGATCTGGAGCAGGTCGAGCTGATGTCAGTGTATATGAAAAAGAAGAATGTTGGCATCACAGATCAGCCTGGTGAGATTATGGCCCAGAGATGTAGTGAGATGTACGCAGTGACTCTTTGCTCAGTGTTGAACAGCAACCTGAAGCAATTTATGCTATTCTCAAACAATACTTCAGTGACATCACATACTCATGCATGCCTCTCGCTGACCTCTATACTAGAGCTAATGAGGGTCCCATTGATTACTGAATAAAGCAGCTGACATAGCTGATGAGTGTCTCCAGCACCAAATAAAAAGTATAGGTGACATCATAAAGAGGTGGCCATGGTGTTTGTGAGACACTGCAAAGAACCTTTACTGTCTCTTGTGTTCAAGAGCAAATCGGCAGACAGCTGGACAGCTGCAGAGGTCCAAGAGAGGATGGATGAATATCACAAAGAAATGAAAACAAAGTAAATCTGCATCGGAGCGCCCCATAAGACAAGCCGTTACAGGAATGAGCAACGCAGGAAGAAGGGAAACTGAGGCAGATGTTATGGTGCATTATTCCCACATCAGAACGTGAGTCAGCCCCAACAAAGACAGGAATTGACTGCAATACAGAGCAGCATGGAAGACGGCTGAGATGCTTGGCGATGTATTGAGTAGTCTGACTACTTCTTCAAGGTCTGCTGCTTTCCAAGGCCGCAGTCAATCGTTCCAGAGAAGGAGGATCTCCGGGCCCAGACGTTGTAGCAGCTCTCGCTCTGCCATGGGTCAGTCTGCAGCCATCCCTCCTCCCCGTCCAGAAATCTAGAAGGCCACATTTTGAGGTTGAATTTTGCTCAGCGCTTTGACACCTTCAAAGCTCTGTGTGAAAGCAAGTCTGACCGACAGACTGAACTCCTGGACCAAACCAGCAGCTGAATGCACGTTTTGTCCTGTTTCATGCATTTCCTGTTTCATATGTTTGATTTAGTGTTTTTTGATGATTGTTTCATAATTTTAAAACAACTTGTTAAAAAGACAAAAATTGCCATTTTTTCTGATCATTTCCCTCATTTATGTCAGAAATAAATTGATTGATTAGCGTCATTGCCTTTTTTCCCCTCAAAGAACTATTGGCTATTTTACTCTTGCATGTATAATTCATGAGCAGTAAATATGTACTTGTTTTCAGTATTGGACCAAAGAAAGCAAGGCAGTTGCAAGCCTTTGAAATTGTGACGCTTTTGATGAGTCAAATAGACTCAAGACATTGTCTAGCTGTGACACACAGCATAGAGCAGCTGTGTGGGGGGCCCAATCTATTTTTTGTCAGAGGGCCCAAGATTCCTGGCAGCGCCCCTGGCCACTTGCCAAAATAATACATTCAGTCCAGATCCATTATTTATTTTCTATCAAAAGTGAAATTACAAGAAAGCTTAAAAAACAAGTCAAATATTTAAATACAGAAAATGTTATTCATCAGTATCAGAGAAGCTACATTCACCTCCGCAGCCATATGGTGTAGCAGAGATTCACAATGAGCGAGATTGGCTACTTCAAACTATAGTAACCATGTGGAATCAAGCTGTAAAAGAGCGACACCTGCTGGCTAAACGAAAGGAGTGCATTTTCTATGGGTCTCAGTTTTTTCTAATTAGCCGTTACAGTTTTCTTATTACTGTTAAGTAAAAAGAAAAATCAATTTTTACTTTTCACTGATCTGAAAGAACTTCTCAAATCAAGGAATCTCTTAAAAAAGGGTTGCAATATTTTTCACACAATGACCTTTTATAATATTATAATATATTATAAAAGGCGTATATATTTTTTATCATTATTTATAATTGCTTTTCTCTCCCTCTGATTCCAGGAAAAACCAGAGGAAAAAAATCAGCAATCATGAGAGCATGATTACCTCACAGATGGGATTCATAAATCGTGAACAGAGCAAGAAGGATAATAGGCTGTAAATAAAGCTGACTGAAAAAGTGTATTTTCCTGAGGAGAATGAACTTGTGCTGCAGTTCAGCCCTGATTTTAGTTTGATTTATCATTTTCCCACTATGAACAACACTTACCTAAACTTGGAGTCATTCACACTTGACAAATGAACTTCGCTTTCTTGTAGGACTGAGGAAAACTGGGCCAAGATAGAGCAGAACCTCGCAAAGAATGAGACATTCTTTAATTTCTCTTCCTTTAAGATAAGACAAAGGTCAAAATTATGGATTAGATTTTTAATAAGCAATCAAAAAGGCTCCTGAGATTTAAATAGCCTTTAAATTTGGTGCTTCCCTCTGACCTAAAGTCTGCAAATGTGTCATAATTTAGTGGCTTTACTTAACAAATTAGTCTTGTTTGTTTGCTTGCTTTATTTAGTTTAAGACACAAATGACTGGACAATATTTTATTTCTTCTGATCTTTTCTAATGAGTTAAATTTCCAATGTTTATTTTTGGTCAATAAATAGAAAATATGCAAATCCATAGTACAACTTTTTGAAACAAATAGGTTTAAGAATTCACCAATAAAATGAAATGTGTTATATTGACAAGTCAAGGCTGCGCTAACTTTGATAGCAAGTAAAATTGGTTGTTACAGAGATGAAAGTCATTTACAAGTACCTTTTGTTAATATTCCTCATCAGCTGTTGTTTCCCAATGCAAGTCATTGATGGAATCAGTTCAAGTGCATTTTTTTAATTAATGAGCAACAAACAGCAGAGGAGGAGAGAGTCAGAGAATTGTTTTAATTAATTAAAATGTTGATTAAAATGTACAATGTATGAATGTGTGCTTTCATAACAGAACGATTAAGGAAGTGTCGGCTTCTTGTATGGGAAACATCGAATGCAAAATGATTTATCATGCAAAACATTCATATTTGCCAAATTATGGTAAAATATGAGATGGCAGATGATAACAAATGAAGAGCCGTTTGGGAGCCAAATGAGCCGTTTTCTTCTGAAAAGAGCCGAAAGTCCCTCTACTCTGCAGACCCATGAGAGGTTATTTGAACTTTGAGGAGATTTTGTGTTTCTTGTCTTTAAACACCAGAAACACAAAATTTAGTTTTGGCCATATTTGGTCATAAATTACATAACTTGAAGAAAATAAGGATTTTATATTAAAAAGTATGAATTTATTATTAACACAAAATGCATCCAGATTTCTCATATATTGCAACACATCACCACTTTCTTCTTTAACATGAACTGTAGTAACTATTGTAGTCACTGACTGATGGTTGAAAGGTCAGTGAAAAGAAAATCATTTTAGCTTTTCTATTTTTCCCATAACTAAATTTCATGTGTCATGAACTAGAGATAAAAAAAAAACAGGAAACAAAACTGGACACTGTTAAAGTTTGATCACAAGAAGAGCAACTTGGCAAAATGTCAAACTGCTCTTTTAGCACTTTTTAAAAGTATTTAAACTTCCACAATAAATTATCAAAGTAAAAAAAAGAAACAAAGAACTATTACAGATCACTTTATTGGAGAAGTCCATGAACTGGATCATATTATGTCTCCAAATATTACTCAGAAAGAGAGCGATTCCAGATTAAAGCTTGAGGGGCATCGCTGTGTGAAATGTTGTAAAAAACGTTTCATGTACCTTAAAGATCATTACGTTTTAGGATCATTCTTTTTAAATATCTCAGTCTCCTTCCAGTTTGATCTGAACTACCGTTTCTATTTTAAGATATGCTGAAAAACTCAGTTTTACTTCTACTAAAAGGCTAAATGACAAACCAAAACCCAAAAATAATAAATAACCTTCCCTCAACCATTCAAAAGTAAAAGTGGATGTTGATCAAAAGGTGTGTTTAAAAAAAATAACATTTTAAACTCTTTCTGATTGGAATAGTGAATGGGCTTCATTTTTCCACTTTTTTTAAAATCTTTTTTTTAGAAACAACAGCAAAACAAAAAGAATAAACCTGAGGACAGACAGACAAGCTCATCATAACAGACAGGTGTGTAAGGTTGAGCCTCCAGATGTAAATGGAATAGATCAGATCAAGAATCGAGTCGATCAGATTTGATTCTGGTCGACTCAATCTGATGGGGTATTCAAGTTCCTTGTTGGTCAGAGGTTATTACAGGATATTACTGGTATTCTTCCCCTTTCTTGTGGTGTATTACAAAGAAAATGGAATTTGTTCCATGCTATAAATTTTGAAGATCATTTTTCTTTTCATTTGCTGATTAGTGGAGGTCAGGCGTTGTGCCACATCTTGCAACTTCTGCATTCTGATTCAAGAGAAAATGAGTCATGCTTGGACATTTTGTACTTTTGACAAATCTAATTGGACCATCAACTTTTTCTTCCCTGATTCATCAAAAAAAAGAAAAGTCAAAGCAGATACCAATGAGTTGATGGAGGGGAAAAAACACACAATTTTAAATAGAATTAAAAGTATTTAATACAGCATTCTCAGAAAACAAGAGTTGGACATTTTTCTATCTCTGTATTGAAGGTACGTGTAATAACACCCTGTACTGTACCTGTAATGCCCAATGCTGCCCCACAACACCCCAGCCCTCCAACACACAGAGTCAAAATCAAAGTTTTTCCGCTTCCTCTCCTTGTGCTCATCTATGCAGTTTCATGAGTGTTATGTTGCAATCCTGAGAGGAGTTCTTTTCCCATCATCAAGAACTACTTAAGCAAGAGGTAGGCAGACGACAAACTGCAGTGAGAATGGAGACAGCAGTGGACGAGACAATGGACCAGGTCACACATTACAACCCACTGTTCGACATGTCGCTGAGCAAGACGGAGCACTACAGCTTCCAGCACGATGGTGAGAACCAGTGAGAACCTCTCACAGCAGATTAATGGAGAAGTTGTAGATATTGGGAAATTACACACAAAAAACTACTCATGTTAGCTAACCTTGGATATTTACATGCAATGAAGGCAACTGTCTGTCATTTTATTCTGACCAGAGTTTTACTTTGCCAAAATGTTTGCTTTGACTGTAGTTATGACTGGAAATTTGCAGATTTCCAAAAAGCCAAATATGAGTGTAACTAGATTTAGTTTCACATACAATATGATTTGGGCAGCTTGTTAAAAATGTTCATCTTAAATCCAATAGAAAACAAATGGCAACATTTATATGTACAGCTGAAAGCAGGAAAGAAACGCAAAGAGCTATATATTGTATT
>CAEGAF010126367.1:0-114509 GCA_903067075.1 Micropoecilia bifurca
GACCAGCCGCGTTCCCCACCAGGGGTTAGACCTGGGGTCCATGAAGGTGCGTTCCTCACCTCAGTGGTGGTCGGGTCTTTCTGTCACGGTGTGGGGTTTGAGGAGGTGAGGAGGAACGCAGACGGATCCAGGAGGTAGGTGAAGAAAATGATATTTAATGAAAAAACTCGAAGAACTCAACAACAGCAAGCACAGGGAACCAGAGTGGTGACACGACGAATGACTAAAGTATGACGAAGACCCGACAAGGAACAGAGACAACAGGGGAGGCTAAATACACAAGGGGTAATCAAGAAAACTAGAAACACCTGGGAAACAATTAACGGGGAAGACGCAGAGACAGGACTCACAGGAAACAGGACTACACGGAAACTTCAAAATAAACTCAGAAAAATACAGAACCTGACATGTTGAAGTCTAGTCTGGTGATTGTCAAAGTCTCTCTTTCCCTGCCACCACCATGTAGATGAAGCTAAAAGATACATCACATAACGGCTGCCAATGTCAGAGTTAAAAAATATGTATGAGAGCTAAATCTTGTTTCACATGGCTCATTGACCAACCATCATTTTCTTTTAGCTTATAGCTCTTCCTCTCATCCGTCTCTGCCCTGCCGCTTTACCTCACTTTGAGTCCTGGCTTCGCTCTTCTCTCTACTTTTCTTTCCGATGCGTCTGCAACGCTCCGTTTTACACCAGTTCCTCCTTGTTGTCTCGTGTTCAGCATGTACCAGTTTGTTGGCCCGGTAGCCCAGTTAGTCCTTTAAGTGTAATTTTCCCCGTCCGCTGGGACAAACGTTCCTCACACAGGTAGTTATTTTCCGTTAAGGGTGAGAAGAAGGAATGGGAGACGGCTAGAGCGTTGCAAAGGCAACAGGGAAGTACAGAGTGACAGATTAATGAATGGTCCGGCGATGGGGAGGTGACTTTTGGGTTTGGTCATGAATGATTTTTAAAAAAAACTTTTTTCAGAAACAGAAAATGAACTTTTGTTTTCTGAATGTTTCATTTTCTACCAGTTATAGCCAAAGACTACAGTGTGACTTGAGATAAAGATAACTAAACATTCAATATTTTTCCTACACTTCAATCACAAATCCTTGTCTTTCCTTTCCAAAACTGCAGTGACCTAAGATTTAAAAAAATACACTGTCCACCTTCAATATGACATTTATCCTTTAAATAATGTTATTCTTAAATTGTACTTTTACTCTGATGAACAAGCCTTTTCTAATTTAGTGAATTTGACTGTAACCAATTAAGTAGACCTTAACAGTAGAGAAATAGTTTCTGTCTTGTAACTTCATCCATTTTGAGAAAAACATCCTGTTTTTGCTAATGTTGTCCTGTCCTTTATTTTCCCAGTCATTATTCACAGTCATCATTATGCTAGTGTGTGTGTGTGTGTGTGTGTGTGTGTGGGTGGGTGTTTGAGTGTTTCTGTGTCTGTTGGAGACGTATCTGAGGGTCCAATGTAAAATAAAACATTGAAAGTTAGGTTCTGTTTGTGTCCTAAGGCAGCTGGATGTTTGTGACCTGGAGGCGATGATATCTGACTGAAATCAAACTGTCAGATGTTAGATGGAAGCTTTATGACCCCGTCAAAAATGTGACCTTACAAAAACCCTGTGTGCTTTTTTTTCTTACAATTTTATTTTAGGATTTACATGTTTTGTCAAATAAAAACCAAACTGGTGCAACCTGTAAATGTCAAGTGCTTGAGTGAAGGTTAATTGCAACATTCATTCACTTTTACCATTAAACAACATTCAAGGGTAAATCCAAAATGCACATTTTCAATTATAATAAAAACTACCATAAAGTTTGTGTATGAAAGGTATAACAAAAAGATCTTCCACATCTCATGATTTTAGATGATTCGGTTTGGCAGGGCTTACAATTTATTTCTGCCAATACAAACAAACTGGGAAATCTTCAAGGGTAATTCCATGTTTTTTAAATGAGTTTCCGTGAAGTTATTACCAGTAACAGTTTTCATTCCTTCTCCAGACAGATTTATATTAAGAGTCTGTAGAAAAGCAAATCAAAAACAAAACGGAGACCAATATCTGGTCATTTATTTGTTTTATTTGCCATCTTCCGGTTGCTAAGTTTTTATTTAGCCTCCAAGTCTCGGTCGGATCTACGTTTAACCTGGAAATTATTCATATATTTCAAATTTCAAATATTATTATTCAAACAAGGTATTTGGTTTTGACAAAAAAAAGAGAGACAAATCTTTTTAAAATGATAAAACAGTGAAATATAAAATGAAAAATTATCATTTATTAGTTTTATTTACATTAAAAAAGGTCACTGTATTTATATCCTGTTTTTTCAGGTGCAGAAATGAAGTCCAAATGTACATATTGTCACATATGGAACCATAAAAATGATTAGTGCTCAATCATGCAGCAACTGTGAAAAGATACAAGCAATAGAAAGGCCAACACATTTTCACTTCATGTTGCGGGTGGAAGGATCTAAACAAGCATTTGAAACATGTCATCACCACTCCTGGAAAGTGACGGTTAGCTTATCCGAGAAACCAAGCTCATCAGTTCTGTACTCGCTTTTGTACATTTTCAATGCTTCTTAAACACCAGACGGTGAAAGACAATAGGTGATGATTAGCTCTCACAGTTCCAGCATTAAAATTAGGCTCTAAATAATCATCACATCTTGCTGCAGTTATAAAGCACGAGCAATTCTGTGCTATTGTTCCTTTGAAGGGGATTTTTGATGATGTTGGTAAAACTAAGGGTTTTTTTCCCCCTACATAAATCATAAAAGTTTCTTTTTTGAGTGATTGTACCGTCTGTTCCAGCAATTGCAGGAAGGGGAAGTTTAGGTTATTTCCAGGTTGCTAGACCTCATAAGGTGGCAACTTCAATGCTACCTCGCCTCTCTGATCTACAATTACTGTCTGCGATTAAACTGTAAGAGCTGATGGCAGCCTATTATTTTAATGCCACTATAAATGAAAATGGAGCCAAGTGAGTGTAGAATTAGAAAGCTGGTGAATTGCATTTGAGTCTTTCTGTGATGCAACTGATACACTGAACTGAAATGTGCGTAAATGGGGACGTGTGAATGCGTAATCAAACTCTGACGCGGACCAGAAAATGTGAACTTTGGTCCAGTTCGATTTTGGTATGTGAATGCCAGGTGGACCGGATGTCGCTCCCAAAGCAGGAAGCGGACTATAGTGTAGGGCATTCTGGGTAAACATAGCCAAAACAAATGTCTAGTCTAGTGCTAGCAGGAGATACGCCTGGTGGCCCTTTGCCAAAGAAAAAAGGAAAATCGTATAAACGCTAAAATCTGACGTTACTCCATTTTCGTTCACATTTTGCAAAGAGAGAAGCTGCGATCATGTCTTCTTCAGAGGTTTTCCTGTCTTTCTGCAGCGCCTCCTCAGGTGATTAGGTGAACAGATCTTCCAAAGGATTTGGATTGTTTGACACAGTGCAGTGTGAAAGTAAACCGCACCACCTGACATTGAAACAAATGTTGCAATTTTGGCCCCCAATCAAAATGAGCCTACGGGAATAAATGGTGTTTGAAAACTTTATATTAGTCCTCCTTAAAACTCTTAGAATCAAATTTTTTGATGGAGAACAAACACCAAGCATTAAATAAAGATTTAACAGAGCATACAAAAAACATCAAGACACAGGAAGCTGGTTCTCTAACGAAAGATGTCATCTCTGATCTGTGGTGGACACACTTCCAGCCATCAGCTCAGGCTTGGAGCCATTATCTCCGCCGTCCACAGACAGCCGGGAAAACACGGGCATTTACAGTATGTGGGCGGTGGCATCTTGTCAGGGAAAATGCAATATGCATTAGACACAATTCAATCTGTCTCCGGCGGATTGAATGCGTGTGTGTGTTTGTGTGTGTACGGGTGGTGCTGGTGCTGACACGGTGTGTGAATGTGAGCGTGTGTGCAGCGCCGAGCCAGAAAGACGAGAGTCTCAGTGGGATCGTCTGGCACTGGGCTGGCCAACCGTCAGACAAACGTACTTCATTACAGGCCTATTTACCTGATTAACTGGGCTACCTTATCAGCGTCACAGGACTCTGCAATGCACAACTGTCAGCAACACCCTGATTCCCCTAACAGCTACTCTCTCCCAGACCCGCTCCAACACATCCAAACGCTAATGCGTGAGCTTCTCTTAATGCCTTATTGCCGACCGACTGACTGGCTTGCTGAACCGAATCCGAGGACGGCGTCTTCCCACAGATGACATCAAATACACCTCCCTGTAGTCTTGAATTAATGTCACCTCTTACGAGCCTAGGCTCAAATGTGACCTGAATAATCTGTTGCAGTCGAGTCCCCGTTATGGGGGAATAACATTTGAGTAACTGTCTTTATGTAATGGGATGTAACAATCAAAAAGAAATAAAGCCCCGAGCTGCCTGCCAAAGATGAGAGAGGACAAAGCCCACCTTGAAACATTATCGTTATGGGAAAGTAATGACTTCCTCTTGCTTTAGCTCTGGGTGGGTCTGACTGCGAGCTATTCAGAAACAAAAATCATTTTTCAGTATCAGTTTTGGGGCACCAGACAGAGCTAAACGTGTATGGATGACTAGACTAATCCAAAGCCAATGGCAGAAAGTTACCAAAAATGTTTTTTGCACCATTTTACATCATTAATGTTGGCAAAGCCGAAGTTAAAGTAGAATGTTAGGTTTGAGATCCTCAACCACATTTGGAATCAACATGTTCAATAATCTATCCAAAACAAACTTTATTTGGCCAGGCAACACACCGTGCGGAACCACTTCAGGTTTCCCTGGTAACACTCTTCGTTGTAGAAGTTGTACCACCTGAAAGAAACACTTGCTATTTTCTATCTAATCAGACAAAGTTTTATTGAGCGTGAATCCATCCCTTTGTTTTCATTGTATGCTTATGCTTTTAGGGTCAAAATGGAGGCTATCTGCAATATTCAGTAACGAGAGAAGGGTCACACCCTGGATAGGTTACAGGACAACCAACCACACACTCACGCTTCAATTAGCCAATTATATTTACAGTCATGTTTTCACATGTTTGGGAGGAAGGCAAAGAATTGAGAGAGATCTAATAATGTTGTCTGGTATTTCTATTGTAATTCTCATGCATATACCTAGTCAAAGTTTTAAGTGTCCATTGGGCAGAATATTATACGGTTTCACTAGGTTTACTATTATAGAACAACAAAAGCACAACAAGCTGATGTCAGCTGGTTATTCAGTTGACTCTTTGACAGGCAGGCTCTTTGTTACTTGCTAATGCTAACAACAGTTTGAAAACCAACTAATCCCAATAAAAGAGCTGGGTAACAAGCCTTCATTGTGTGCATAAGACTGACATGACATTGTCCTAAACATAACATAGCAACAGATATGAACATCAAGGAGTCTTCATGAATATTGTCAGTGACTTTCAGTAAATAATGACACTTTTAATGCAAATGTGCATTAAAAGTTGCACTGAAAGTGAACTAAATGTATCAACTTAAGCATTATGTGGTAAGCAGTTAGATTTTTATGCAAAGCTGCATTAAAACTTACATTAAAAGACAGTCAACTTTGCATTTAAAGTGTTACTATTTACTCAATGACGCTTCATGATAACAGTCGTAAACATTCATGAAGACTACTTCATATTTATGACAGCGTAATGTTAGTCTTAATTATACCCTTTCAAATAAAGTGCTTCCAAAAACCTTAACCTTAGCAAATAAATAAGCTAACATTTTAGCAACTTTCAAACAATAACTTTTTAAAACCTTAATTTATCTTGATACCACAACTCCCTCCCCCTTTAAATGTCTAACGTAAACAAGTTATTAAGTACACAACTTATTAAACAATTTAATACTGGTCTCTCTTGCAACATAGCCCAAAGGCTACAATTGTGTGCATGTTTTGATAATATATTTAAACAGAGTTGTATTTTAAGCAAGCAGCTACCCCCCCCCTCCCCCCCCCCTCTCTGCTCCATGGGGCTCTGTTGTTGGGGCTGCACCAAGTCAAGCTGCCGCATTAAAATTCAGATCACAAGCAGGCGGGTTTCTTTGGCCGACCCAAACTCCCGGTCACGACCTACACAAAACGGGTCTACAAGGGCCAGAGCACAGGCATGAACGTTGCAGAGGAACTGGCAGGGCAGGTGGCAGGCAGGCACCGACAATAAAAATGGAAAAAATAAAAATAAAAAATTTAAAACATGCTGGTTATCATCAATAAAACAATTGTAATCATGCAAATAGATGTAAACAAGGCAAGGTCAAAGAGGGATACCTTAAAAAAAACAGAGATAATACTTCGTTTTTTATGTATCATATTGAGCAGGTGCATAAAAAGATAATATGCATGTGCAACCATACACAGTGACGGCCCGGCTCCCCACGCTGGCACCACATCTGTTTGGGTGATAGCAAGGCAGACCTCTGATCACAGGTGCTGTCATGTCTCATGGGTGGGATTAGGAAGACATGCCAAACAAAAGCCTGGCATTTTGTCGTGTCTGTATGCATGTGTGTGTGTGTGTGTGTGTGTGTGTGTTGGTGGGACTGGCGGGCAGGAGAGGGAAAATATGGACCAGTGTAATGAAAAGTGAACTGTAGGAAGTGGAGCAGGAGCAGGTTTATGTGAAATACAAGGGGAAAAAAGGTAAAAAACAGACATGAGACAGAAATCAACGTCATAGTTGACTTGGCAAAGACGTGTCAGATAAAAACAGCGAGCAAACAGCTCTGTTGTTGTCTGTTAGTCGTCGCCTGCTACCATCTTTGATCATTTCAAAAACTCTAAAATATCTGTCATGTCGCATTTTTTTATTCCCCCCCCCACCCCCTCCTCTTCTGGTAAACGGCGCGAGGAAATTGCCAGCGTTTTAAGCTCCCACCAGAGGAGAAGGAACTTCACGCACAGCGGCGTGCGCCGCTCAATACAAACACGATGAGATCATTCCCAGACTTCTTTGTGTTGACTCCAGAAACATGAGCAGAGAGGAAGGAGATGTAGTCAGGAGTAGTTTGCATATAGTGTACATAATGTTTCTGTTATCTTTCGGTACTTTGAGGACTCTTAAAATGCTTCATTAAAAAACCAAGGTGGTCGTTGGTCCGAGTACATTTTTTAATTCATATCACAAGACACCGCTGTGAAAAATGATCTAATTTTCATTTCTTAAACTTTACAATTTGTGCCACTTGTTATTAAATTGTAATAGAGATATTATCAGACAGTTTGTATGAATTAATTTCTTTAACTAGATATTTGTCATAAAATAAAAATGTTAATAGTCAGAGTATACACAGCTGTGCAGAGGGAAATATTTTTACCCCAACCTATTGACTTTCTAAAGTGATACCGTGGCAACAAGGTTTTTTGTTTGGCTCCCACCCCCAAAGTTCAAATGTGCGCAGCTAGCATTTCATTATTTAGTCTTCAGTCAGAGGCCTCTTAGGATTTGTTGCAAGACTGACTGCTACTCAAGGTCCTATTTGTCCACAGTGTCATCATCCACAGTGACTCTGTGAAGATACTTGGATGATACGAGTTACAACAACATTTAATTTCCCTTTGGAAAAAATAAAGTATTACTGAATTAAACAGAACCAAAAGTTGTCCCAATCAACCCAACACTAAACAGCAATTGCCTCCCGTTGAATGGTGAATGAATGGCACGAATGACACAGACATTGTTACATGTGTAGAATCACAGGCATTAGGCTACAATATTTGAAGAGTAGCACATTATCCACTGAAGGAAATGCCAGTACAGCATCATTATGTTTATAGAACATAACAAAAATGGAGTGATGGCCTCAGTGATGAATAGATAAAATCTTAATCACTCCTTACAAGCAGAAACATTTGAAACAATAAAAAGGCAACAATCTGAATGCTGCAAATACATTTTCACAGTATTACTCATGCCGTAGCAGCTACATTAGATTTAATGTCGCACATAAGCCTGCAATTTAGCATGAATGCTAGTAAACACACATGCCATCCTTTTGGAGTCTGCCAGTTTTTACAGCAATTTTCCAGTAGATTCAAAGCAGTTTTTTTCTCTCTCTCTCTCCCAGAGCAAATACAAACACATCAACTCTTCTGCACACCAACACACAATCCTATTTCTCTGTTAATGGCTTTAGCGAGCAGATAGCTGACCTCCATCTCTTGTGGCTCAGTCATATGTGGGTGACAGGCAGTCATATAGCTGAATGATGGAAAAACAGAGAGGAACGTTGCAGTGCAATATTGGGCTGCAAACAGCTCGGCACACATCTTCTAAGCCTTATGGTGATAAATTCAACAGATTGTAAAGGAAAAAATATTTGCGGGAAGTCAACGCAGAAAATCTCTCATGATCAAGATTAATCAGAGAACCTTATTGGTGGATTTTATATATTAAACTGGAGGGCAGTATGATATACAGTGAATAAATGACTAACCTCGTCAGCTGGATGTGTTATTACAAATAAATATCGGGGTGAAACAAATCTTTCTAAAACTATGAGTGGATGAAGGTTATTGTATCCAAACAGATCGATGCAGTGTAGCTTTATTGATGAAATAAAAAAACAACCAGCAGGTTTTCTTTTCCTGTTGTCCAGTTATTTACTCAGTATTTGGTGATGATATGTTCTCTACTTCTGAATCAGCAGACTGTGTTTACCTGTCATAGAAACACCAACATAGATATTCTTTTTTTTGCAGCCGTTTCTCAGCCACAACAACATATAAAGCCTGAAAAGATGGATGGAGCTTCGGGTTTTTTTTATTTCCACTTTTTTTTGTAAAACTTTCTTAAAAGCATCCTAGTTCCAATGATAAAAATGAAAATGACAAATGCCAGAGCTACAACCAACGATTCGGGATCTGTAAGAGAAAACAAGTAGCAGGCAATGTCACTGCAGCAAAGATAAACTCAATTTCAAGTAGCAGTGCATGTTTATATAATATTTTTATCTGATAGCTACTCTATTGCACCAAGTCACAAAGCTCAAAATCTCTGAGACAGATTTTCTTTTCTTCATCCGCCGTCACCATCCCAATCTAACGTCTAAGCGTCTTTGGGAATGAAAAATTTGTACCATTGATGTGGATTTGGTGAGACTACAGCAACTAATGAACAACTAAAGACGAGTTCTTTCAAAGATGTCATCTGCTGTAGATGACACTTATTTCTTTCACTTTAAAGAAGCAGAAAGGAAGCAGCCAGTCTAAAGATGACAAAGGGGCAAATGATCAATTCTGCCAACATAGACCAATATCAGTCTCCATTATGTTTAAACGCATAAAAATGTGCCACACAAATATTCGCTGGATACTACAATAAAGATTGTGGTTTTTGTGACATTTCCTATAAATGACACTGTTGGGCAAATCCTACCAGAGTAATGTGCCTCAAAGAACAAATCAAAGTAGAACAAGCTAGCCTTTACCCAAGATAGCTTTATTCATTCCCAACATCCAAAACCCATCACTGAAACAAAAATACATTTCTGAGTCAGGATCAGAAAAAGGAACATTTCTGTGTTTGGACAATGACAATGTGCCCAACATGGCCCCATCTTAAGTCTGGTGGCGCTTTCTGCCCATAGCTAAACAGCAAATTGCTTTTTAGGTGAAAAATATATTATTAATCAGAATGTGTTAATATCTAAAGGTGAATTAAATAAGTTTTTGCCAAATATCAAGTCATTTGCCAATGTGGTAACTTAAAAGCATATTTGGCACCACAGAATGCTTTTAGATTCCTCCCTAGAGTTTGCTGGTTCTCTAATGCTTTGTTCCACTCAGCAGTGCCTCTAGAACTGGTGTGGTTTGGTACACTATTTTGTCTGTTTCTATTATAAAAGCGACCCATACAACTGACCAGTCCCTCACCCCGTACAAATTAGTTGTAGGTCCGTAGGACAGTGGTATGGATCAGTTAGGGTGGAGCAGCAGCACAGTCCACAGACTACAGGACAGAAAAACATGGCAGCTTGCCACAGTCACATTTGTCGTCTCACTAATATGACAACATGCTAGCAGTTTGAGTTTAATGATTAAGCTGCTAATGCTACATAAGAAAAACATCTAAAGAATCCGGGAGCGAAATCCTATTCAATCAAACAACATTGCAAAACGACGTTAGACTGACGTCCAACCGCTTCAAGCCTCAGACAGACAAACATTTATATTCTTTCATCAATTCACCACTGAAGGCCAAACGTTGTCATGTAAATTCATAACCTTTGTTACATCCACCAGGAGAGCATTGATCTCATCATTTCAACCCTCTCTCTCATCACACAAGCGCAAGCGCAGCTCTCAGCTACAAATGTACTGTATAGCTTCGGTGAGATCAAGAGCCTGTGCCACGTGTGAATACATCTCTCTGGCTGTTTGTTATTGTCACCAGGGAGCTGTGGGGCCTGCTGAAAAGCACCGAGCAGGAGGAGAAAGAGCTGCTCTGCCAGTTTGACTAGAAGATTTCAAGTCGCTCCTTTTGAAAAGACAAAATACTGCACGAAGTTTCACGCACAACATCTCAATCCAAAGGGCTCTTGTCATTCTGAAGGGTACAATTTTATCGCTAGACGAGAATAAAATTGACAAACTTGCGTTCTGGAGAGGACTGCTAATTTAGGGAGGAAAAGCGGGTCAACATGTTGACGAGTTGACATGAAAATTCCTTTGGAGGGTCTTTATGAGGCCAAGAAATAGAATATGACTTTAAGCTTCAAAGACTTTCTTGCCAGAGAATAAGCCCGGTATGAGTTTTTAGCTGAAAATAAAGCTCTCAGGTTTTTTGATTCTATTTCAACTGTTTCCTTGCGGTTACGTGCGTTGGGATCGCTGACACCAGCACTCTGAGAAGACATCCCTCCACATGGTTGATGGCCTCGCTCTGCTGTGGGTGAGAATGAGAGGAGCAAAGTGATACGGCATCCGTATCGAGCTGCGGTGCATCTGTGCAAACAGAAGGTAGTTCAGTGTGTTGAGACCTGACCACCGCGCAGACCAAGACACCTTTAACGATCACTGATCTTCCAACATGAACAAGAGGAAGATGTGGGAAGGAAACTAGACCCAGGCAGCTTCCAGCATTGGCGGTAAGTCAGAAGAATGTTAATCCATCTCAGTTTTTTACGGACCTTAGAAAGACAAGGAGGCTCTTTGCCAATTAAAAGCAGGAAGACGTGATGGCAAAGGAAAATAACACTCCCATGTTGTGTTACTAGTCTTTTTTTTGTTATGCAAGTTTCATGTGTACAACAAATGTGGACTAAATGCAAAATTGACACAAATACTTCAAGGACACAACAAAATCTGGTTTTCCACAATATTTCTTTTACTTGATCACATTTAGAACTGTGTATAATTGGGTGCCATAGTAACGCAAACCTTTCAATATGCTAGCACAAGAGGCAAAATAGAAAATGATTAATATTCTTAAAAAGAACAAAGGTTGGTGTGGTATGTCAATAACTATTACATATTGTCATATTGGATTGTATTCTATATTGGAGAGCATGAAAATTTTTCTCACTCGATGAGTGAAGTTCTAAATCTTCCACTGAGTCAAGAAGAAGCACAAAGTTGCATAAAAATAAAGGTAAATTGTTAGTTCAGTCTCAACACAATAATAAATTAGATGCCTCTCTGTAGCAGCAAGTTCTGAATAAGTCGAAGAAGAAGCAGCAGCAGCTAGAAAAAGTTGCATTAACAGGTTTCAGTCCAGATCTTTAACTCATTCACATCTAAAACAGATTCTGCTAGATGTCAACCATGGGAGCCGTACAATTGCCAATTCAAGGCTATGCAAAGCCTAAATATAAATATTTATTTAAGTCCCCATTGGTTTTTGTTTCTCTACTTTTGTTGAGAAAAAGTGACAACATTTTGGTCAAAAGTCTCCAGTGACTTGGGGATTAATATAATTTATCGTTGATGTAACCAGAATCCATCATTAAGTTGGTAATTACCCAATAGCAGTTATATTCAAGTTTTATATTTGATTGATGTTGCCTTACAAAGGTCAGTTTGAATTAATGCTACTTTATTGTTGATTGTTTTTCTTTAATACTTCTTAAGCCATAATATATTATTCAAATAACATTTCCCTCAGATCGGTGGTACTTTAAATCTAATTCCTATTAAACAATTAATCATTTAAATTCACCTTTCACCTGCTTCTCTGAGAATCTGGTTTTCTTTGAAATGATCCATAATTAGCTGTTGATGCAGGTTGGTTAAACTGGTGATAAATATTCATTATTTAATCATTTAAATGCTTTGATTTTCTGCATTTATTAGAAAAACAATGCCAAGAAGTAACATTTAATACGTCTGATTACCTCAAACGTTTATGTAGCTCAATTAAAAAAAGAGTAACATCCGTATTGTACATCTGGTCTAACAGGAGAGTAGAAATCCTTCTCTGAACAGGCTGAAGCTTTTGTTCTCCACCTCCAGAAGTTGAAGGCAGACTTGCCGTCCTGTGGGTTATCACCCAGCGGCAACGGCGCTCATTGAAAACAGATATATGACCATTCAGAGACCGACGTGTGGGAGGAAGCGGAACGGGACAGCAGAAGAATAATGTGAGGGTGTGGAGTGGTGGGGGCATAAAACTTAATGTTTTTCTTCCTGTGGGTGGAAGACAAGCCACACTGGTGCTCTTTTTTTCTTTTTTATGTGTGTGTGTGTTGTGCATTAGAAACTGTGCATCCCCCCCTATTTCTTTGGATCTGAAATGTTGGAGAGAAAGCAAGAAAATGAGCAATTTCAGCAAAGGTTAATTCATAATATTACAAAAATAAAATTTTAAAAATATGAGAATAAAGTTGTAATAATGAGGACAGAATCGTATTTCGATTATAAAGTCTAAAAAATACGAGAATAAGGTTCCAATAAAATGAGAAGAAAGTCATAATATGACAAGAATAAAGAGATAATATTACCATATTATAATGCCATAACAATGTGAGAATAGTCATCAATTTAGTAGAATATGTCATAATGTGAGAATAGTCATAAAATTATAAGAATAAAGTCATAATATTATGAATATATATTTCTATATGTAGCATAGATTACTACATTTATTTTTTAAACTACTTTATCTGGTACTTAATTGCACAAGCAAGCGATTGTGAAATGGTAAAACAATAAAAGAATCATTGAGTGTTACTATTTTATTCTCGTTACTTTATTGTATTACTCTTGTGATTTCATTTTCTTTTTTGTTTTGTTACCATGACCCCAATACTCCATCACACTTCACATACTGCAATTGCAATGAAAATGTATTTAAAGTCGTCTGCGCCTCTGAACTCCCTTGAGCCGACTTTCCGTCAACTTTCTCAGAACGTCGCAAACACTAAACAAGCCCCATTTCTGTGTGTATGTGAGACGCAGCGTTTCAGGTTGTACATGTTGATATTCTCCACTGACTCCGTTAATGACAAATTATCCTCTCTCCACCTAATGTCACCGCTTGCTTCAACAGTCTGGTCTCCAGATGCTCATTACTCGCCATACAAGCAAGGTTCTTTACAGGCCCGGGGCTCCTGTGAGAGAGCTGCGAAACCTCTGCTGAACCGAGCAAATCTCTGTAAAATCGTGAAGAAGCCAGGAACAATCTGAACAATAGCCTGATAACACACTCTCGCACAGCCTGGAGTGTCCCCCATCTCCTCTGCTTCATAAAAACTTTATGCAGCCAATCTCTTAAAAACTGAGACAAGAAGAGCCCATTTCACCAGCAGGAAGTTCAATTTCTCCGCGCAGGGCGTCACGAGCGACGAGAAAAACCTGGCAAAGGAAAGTGAAATCCTATTAAATCTTTCAGCAAAAGCCTTCCATAAATAATGCGAGGGGACGTGTCCCGAGTCGCGTTCCTGGCTCTTTGCTGAAACGAGACGCCGTCCACTTCAGTAGAAAAGCTATTGTTAGTCGGCCACCTCCGTCACTTCTGCACCGGATTTGAGGAAGGAGGGAATCTATTTTCAGTCATTTTAGCTTGACTTTGCATGTTGTCCCACCTGGTAGATGCACACTGGGGTTTGGACACACCGAGATGCACCGAAGCATCAGCCGGTGATCTGCATTGGTCAATTTTCATCTGCAACGCTGATCATTTTCCAATCCGTGAACGAAAAAAAAAAAAAAGAAAAGCCCTCTTCAGTGAGGAAGTTGATGTGGGACGGTTGGTATTAAAGAATGTAATAAGGACAGGGGTCATACACATTTCTAAATGTCTGTATTTTCCAGATTGAAGTGTTTAGATTTTATCCTGATGTTTCTACAGCATCATTGACATTTTATTAAAACATATTAACCTTTTTATACTACTGATTTTGTGGTATAATATGAAGCCATTTACCTACTTCTTTGGCATTTTGACCCACATAGATCAGATACATTTCCAAACTAGATTGTCCCGCACTAATGCAGATTCTTTAAAGCCTTGTCTCTGAGATTTGCGTTTAGAAATAATATGCATAGGATTAAGAAAAAAAAAAAAGTTTTTTTCATTTCAGCTAGACCTACTTCCAGACTCAATTTAAGGTTTTCTGGAGTCCAGATAAGTAGAGCAATGACATTTTCTTTGATTTGTAAATGAGTGCCGGTCATTTAGTCAGTGAGTCACAAAATAAAAAACATGAAAAAAATGAGTCATTCAACATGAATGTTTCAAATCAGAAATAAAACATGTCAGTGGAATAAGGATCAGTGGAACAAACGACCGCATACATCAAGAATTATTAGATTTTTATGTCTATAAGATGGAAGGCAAAAAAGAGAATGAAATATTTACTTTTTTCTCCAAATCATGAAATCAAACTCTGTATTTATCCAGGCTGCTAACAGTGAATAAGAGTTTTGTAAACTGACAGAAAGATAAGTGCCAGCAATTCTGCTCCGTCAGTGTTTATTACTTTTCAAAGCTTTCTACCTCAAATTTTTCAGCATTAAAAGGAGCCAACAATTTGTACCCACCTTGGGGAGGCATCATTAAACTGCTTTATCAGTGGACGGACCCAGAGCAGAAAACAGCAGATGGGGATGAAAACACGTCAGAAAAGTTGCCATTATTGGGCCTTCATGCACTCTGCTTAAAACCGAGAAGTTTGCTCTCACATGTAAAAGAATTTGCATTTTTATATGTGGAGCACATTTTTCCACCCTCTAAAATCTCACACTTAAAAAGAAACTCCATTATAGGGAAAGGTCAGACATTTTTTTGAAGTGGGTCTCTGTGAAGAGGCTTAGGAAGAGTTCCACCTAATCGGCAGCAGATAACGCTCTTTGTGACCGAAACGGGAAGGAGGGGCCGGTCTGAGCCAGTCGGAGACAAAGGATGATTTATTTTAAAATAATCTCAATTATGTTGTAGCGCCTCCAACACATAAAAAGAGTATCACTGCCACATTAGTATTAGATGGATATTTACTGTGAAGACGGAGGTAGTTTGTGGCCCTTGACGATCACCTTCTCATGGAAAACATAGAGCAGAACTTCTACCTATAAAGCCTGCATGAAATCTGCAGTAACTAATAAATATGTTCTGTCCCCCGGAGCTGCAGGAAGGGGATGACATCATTTTTTTCCTGCAGGTGCAGTTCTGGGTTTTCACAGCTTGTTCTCCGTATCTTGGCAGCAGTCTCGTCTCCTGCGGTGTTCTACAACCATTTATGTCCATGTGTCTTACAGGTTACGCAATGCTAATGGTGTAAGCTGCTAATATGAGATGTTATGAACAGCTGAAATGTGAACCGTATTCGTTAGCTGCATTTCCATTAGAAATGTGCGAACAAATTGTGTAAAAGACACACTTTCACATTTGAGGTGTTTTCATTAAGTAAGAAACGTGATTAAAATAATGTGTGAATATGTTTGTTCATGCAACAAGTCATTAAAAACATGGCGCTCAATCATCTTCCAACTACTTCCTGTTGTCTTCCTGGTTTATGACAGTGGGAGCATCTGGTTGTTGATCATGTGACTCAGGTGTAAAAAAGTGTTTTGCCAAATAGACCAATTTTTTTCCAACCAAAAAGTAAAACTAATTCAAGCACCAAATATTTTGACAGGAAAACAGGACTTCTTCCAAAATTGCTGTATTTCTATTAGTAAATTCATTTTCAAAAAGTCAAATTGTGCAATTGTGTGGATAATGGAAACGCAGCCACTGTATCTTAAAAAATAAAGCAAAGTCCTTCTCTGTCTCACCCACATAGTGCGGCTTCGCTTCTCATTTGAATATAATTAATTATCATTAACGGCAGAAAAACTACATACAATTTTAAATGCCGTTAATGACGGTTCTTCAGGGGAAAGCGGAGAAATTGGCCATGAATCTTTGATCAATGCTTCTCTAACACATACAAAACAGCTTGCAGCACAACCCCCCCCAAAAAAAACTTGCTTTATCCTCCTTCAGCCTCCTTAACTGAGAAATCAATGAACCTCCAAGTGAAAACAAACAGATTTATAAAGTTAATCTCAATACCAGAGTCTACAGAGTAGGAGCTGAAAGACGGCCCACCTCTCTCGCAGGTGCTGTCCCAGAAGCCCGTTCCTGTGCAGTCGCAGATGAACCGGTTCCATCCCTCCTTACACACGCCGCTGTTCCTGCAGGGGCTGCTGTCGCACTGCTTCCCCGTCATCTTGCTGCACGACGACTTGATGCCCGTCACGTTCTGCGACTGCGAGATCTGCCGGATGTCCTTGCTGCGTCCGTCGATGAACAGGTCCCGGATGCAGCCCACGTAGCCGTAGTCGAGCATAGCGGTCCAGAGCTCGGTAGGGAGCACCAAGCCCGCCCGACTGTCGGGCAAACCTCCCAGGTAAAGGTCCCCTTCCAAGTCCAAGATCTCGTTTTCCCCGCTGGCTGTGAAAGGGGTCCGGCGGCTGTTCACCGAGATGATGCCTGGATGGGAGAGAAGCGATTATTGTTCCTTTTTTACTTAATTCTTCTTAAATCGGATGTTGTCTGCTGCCCCAAACCTTTACTTTTCAGGCTGCGATAAATTATCAATTTCAGGGTAGAATTGTTAAATGTTTTACCCAAAAAATTAAGACAGAGCAGAGCTGCACCTCTAGTAAAGATGTAAAAAAGTGTGATGAAGTACAAAGCTTTACTCTGACGGTGCTGAACCGTCATATTTGCAGATGGTGCTGCAAACCCATTTCTGGATCCCTGACTTGCTTTGATCGCTGACACTCTACTTCAGGGAACCTCTAATGAGTCCCAAAACCACAGAAGAAGAGAACAAAATAAGAATAAATAATTACGCACCATTTCTTTGCATCAGGCGACCAGTTCATCCATTTGTTTCGCTGATTTGTTGGAAGTCTCAATTCAATCAAAATATTAAAATTTGCCTTGCAAAAAGATCGCATGAGGAAGTCCACTAGAATTATCTTCCCTCGTTTTTTGTTTGAATGCATTAAAAAATTCCTCCTTTAAAACATGCTTACTTGAATTTTCTAAAACTGCAAAAAAAAAAAAAAAAAATTAAGCCCAATGAGAGACAGTGTGGATTGTTATACAATTTCTAACAATTCCCACATTTGTCTCATCAATCTACAGAATATTTTCCCCAAAGTCTTAGGAAACATCAAGATCTTTTATTTTTTTTGCTGAATGGGAAGCAGGTCTTTGTGTTTACTGTTGAAGAGTTTTTCATCTTCTACTGTTGAATTGTGAACACTGGCCTTAAATGACAAGAGTGAAGCCTGGCTTGATGCTTTTCAGGGCTCCTTTGTGAATCTTATTTTGATTCACTAGAGTCCAAAATCCCAGGAAATTGCTTTGTAGCCCTTCTCAGCCTGCAAAGTGTCAATAACTAATACTTCTCTTCAGTCCTTGTATCCCTTAGATTGGACCATGAGGTATTACTTTTGGAGATCTTGTAGGCTTGTTTTCCAAATGTTTACAAAAACCTTTTCCATCGTATATCTGAAAAAATCCGCATTTACACATCAATAAAATGAAAATGCGAATAGGACTGGAAACGATGCAGTGAGCATAGAAAGCCTGTAAGAGGTGGTGAAAGTTTGAACAGTTTCTGATCCACAGGAATGTTTTCATAATCATTTGATTGTACAGAGGCGCTTCTGAAATCTATATATCTTCAATGCTGGCATAAATATTTCAAAATCTGCAGATTTTGCTTAAATGCACCAAATGATCCAGTCCAAAGTCATTGTGACTGCATTGTGTGAAAACTGGATCTGAACATGAATGAAAACTACTATCTACCTTTGTAGTTTTGTCCATCCAAAACATTGTTACCATGTGAACGAGAGGCCAAAACATTAGAGTAAATGAAGCATTAGCCTACTCAATGTCACAAGTGATTGGATGTGGCTAGTGGAATGAAACAAAAAATGTGTGTATTCTCAGTTAAATCATGATTTTAAAAGGGAGGCATTTCATTTACTTTCATACGGTCAGGGGAGTTCGGACACCTTCTTCCCTTAAATTAAATATGAAAAGAGCCTTTTGTGTCAACTTACGTCATCTTTGTTCGGTGTTGAAATTTGCTTCACAAGCTCAGATATGCCAGTCAAGTAATGAAAGCGGAGGAATATTCTAAGAAGACAGATGTCTGGGCCTGTCTTACTTTGAAGAGTTTTACCTTGTAGTTGTTATATCTTAATTGCCACCTTAAATATTTGACTTTTTTCATTTTTAAATAGAAGCGGATGTATTATTCAGCAGGCGGACTCTGCTTGTATCACATAACCTATGCTGTGTAGGATATCTTCTCCAGCCTCCATTGAAGTCAAAAGCATATGGTATAGGAGATAAAGAAGAAGATCTCATTTTTCCCCTCACAGCCTACCATTAGCTTCCATGAGAACAGTGACATATGAGTTACCAAATATTATATTCATCTTGCAGCGCGGCAGAAACCCAAGCTCTTTGTGGACATGAAATTTAATTCACCCAGAGTCCTTATTAACATTTCACTCATGCCACAAGTGTGATTATGCCTGTTCTTAACCATCTTTCAGTCTGGTATCCATTTATCTGTCTCATTCCTCTTTTTCCCAGCGAAGAAATCCAACTTTCTGCTCCGCTATCGCACTTGGGGGCTGTGCCGGTGATTAATCAAAGCAGCGAGTTCTGACACACGGCTAAATTGGCTGCTCCAACCTGATATATAACACGGCAACTAACACAACCGTGTTCTCTGGAGGATCTCTCCTAATGCAGAGATTGTATTGAGTCTGGAGCTTAAGGCAAGAGAAGTTTCAACCCCTGTTCGCTAATGCAATCTTCCTCAAACATTTTCTGTGTATTTAGCTATGTTTTGAGGTCAGGGAACTTACAGATGGAAGGCAGCCAGAAAAAATAGAAGGGACTCGGTTGTTATTTAGAGAAGAAGAGAACTTTACCCTGGCGATAAATCATTTTGAGCCATCTATCTCTATTAAAGCTTTATAACATTCTAAGGTTGGGAATCCCAGGAAACTAAAACAAGCTAGTGCATAACGACTTTACCGAGTGTTGTGCTAGGGAAAACCTTTCCAATAATTTCACAGTAACTTAATGTGCAGCAGTGGTTCAAATTTTTGACAAGATAATAAATGTTATGTCTGCAAGCTTCAGTTTTTGGTAGGGAAAGGTTGGGGTTTGGTTGTTAGATGTTATTAATTGATAAAAACATCTGACAGTTGGCTTAAAGCTGGGCTATGTAACTATTATTTTTTTAAAAATATGTTTTTCCCATATTTGTTAAAACAGTCATTATGTCGTGACAGTGTAGTATGAGACAGATAATCTGTGAAAAAGACTGAGCTAATCTACCTTCTGCCTAAATACACAGCTCGGTCAGAAACAACCAATCACAGCCAGGAGGAGGGACTTAATGCTGTCAATCATGCTCTTTGCTATGCTACAGCTTCTTCCCGTCAGCAAAACCTGCCATGAATACTCAGGCTACGTAGCAAAGCCAACGATGATGGTGGATGAACGGTTTTCCTGTAATGGTAAGTTGTTTCTCCACCATTTGCACACTGACCAGCGTGTACCTGAGGTTGATTGACAACCTCAGATTCTACTCTTGGCCCTGATGGGTTGGTTTTGACCAGATGTGGTTCATTTCTTCAGACACCAATAGTACAGACAACACTTCTCAAAGGACTCTCTCCCCTACTTTATTGTTTCAGCATCCTTACCAGAGCGGCCGTCCCTCTGGATGTCCACGTGGTGCCAGGCCCCGTCGCTGACTTTAGCCAGAGTGGCCTTGACCTTGATGGTCCCGGAGCCCATGTCCAGAAGAAGGTACAGCCCTCCATCCAACAGCTCCACCGCAAAGAAGTCCACCTTGTTGTTCTTCTGGCCCTTGGCGTCACGCCGGTTTTGCGGTTTGCCATGGGTGAAGAGTATCAACCCGTTGGGTTCCGAAGTGCGGAAGTCAAAGGATATGGAGCCGACGCGCTTGGTGTTCCACTTGGGCAAGGCCAGGAAGGAGTCAGGGGTCTCGAAGTTGATGGGGTCGAGCGTGGGAACGTTTTCACACTTGAAAACCACGTCTCCTTGGAGCTTCATCTTAGGGTCAACGATGCGGGCCAGGCGAGACAGCTCCAGTCGGATATCGTTGTTCTTGTACACCACCTGAGGCGGGGAGAGAAAAACAAAGAAAAAAAGAAAAGAGAAACTTAAAAACAACTCGAACACATGAACGGCAAGCCGAAAAGCTGGTGCGAGGAGCGTTTTCCTTTAATAATCTTTTAGTGCAGTCATGAGCGAAAATGTAATCTCTCTCTATAAATGAATTGAACTCCATTGCCAACTGTGATATTATGGAATCACGCTCTGGTATTATTACACGTTGCAGATGCGAGGACAGCCGGATCGATAAAACTAATATCTTCGAGGATTTGTTTGTCTCAGTGATCTTCTATTTCAGCTTCAATTTATTCAAGATGGAAAAAAAAGAGATTGTAAACAAATGCAGGAGTGCATTTCTGTTCGATTGAACATCTACTCACCGAGTGAAGTGATGCCTAAATTATTGGTGAGTCATTCTTTGCGAGGCCAGAAAAAAAACAAAAAAACAACCATCACCAAAAAACAAAAGAGTTCGCGAATTGAAAGTGAAGGCCCAGGGGAAATTCATGACTCCCGGAGAATATTGCCGTTTACTCACAATAAATTCACACCAACCCTATAATCATTCACAGAAGAAATCAGCATCACATGCAAGTCAAATACAACAAAACACCAAAGAAGAAATGGAGAAAAATAGCATCAAATTGGAATCC
Source organism: Micropoecilia bifurca (assembly GCA_903067075.1). Classification (NCBI taxonomy): domain Eukaryota; kingdom Metazoa; phylum Chordata; class Actinopteri; order Cyprinodontiformes; family Poeciliidae; genus Micropoecilia; species Micropoecilia bifurca. The sequence continues at coordinate 21,297 of CAEGAF010126367.1, forward strand.
ACTGATGCAGAAAATTAATATTCCCCCCCCTTTTTTTTTCTCAGAAAGGAGTCGGGCCTTTTCTGGTATGTAGGGCAGAGTTTGTACAGGAAGCGACAACACTGTTAGGAAGAGCACAGCTGTCGGCAAACAGATTTTACTGCTGCAGGATTACTGATAATCCTAGAAGATTTGTCATTAGATCGACACAGGTGACCCCTATTTCTGGAGTGGATTCGTGAGGCAGGGGCCAAACAGAGGCGCCGAGAAATGAGGAAGAGATTAATGGAGATGCATCGATCTGATATTAATATCTGTATTGGTGCAGATATTGAAAAAAAAAAAAAAAATGGGGGTATCAGTGACAGTGTGCCCCAATCCATAAGGTTGGATGTATTCGCTCTAATTCTTTGTACTCTAAGATATATCATGCTTTATTATTTTTTAACATTATATTTAGGATTCCTAATTGCACTTTGTTGCAGTTTATTTTTACATGTTTGACCAAGCTTGAGAAGCTACTGGTGTATTTAAGATCGCTGTACTAGTACAGAATTATCTCAGATTTCTGATTAAAGATATTTATGTCTGTGTTAAAAACAAAAAAACATTTCAACTCATTTCAGCTTGTTTTTGTTTTTCTGTATCGAATCGGAATCAGTCAATACTAAACCTCGTGTGTCTGCATCAGAAATGGAAAAAAGGGGATCAGTGCATCTCTAAATGTTAATACAAGCATTTTAAAACAATCTTAATTCTCATGGCAATGATGGCACATTTGAGCTTTAAAAGGTATGGCAGAGTACCAGTGAAAAGTCTTTTCTTTTGCTAATTGTCCTATGTGGATCTTCAGTGTTGTGTGTTTTGTAAAGGCATCTTTTGTTGTGCTGGAAGAAGTCAAAACTCGACTTCTCTGTGGTCAATAACAAGGTTGACCTGAAAAGAATCAACAGCTTTTGGTCTTGATTTTATCTTGATATTTGATGATGTTCCCATGAAATGGTAGAGCTCATTTCTGCCACAGCCTGGGCTTTTAAGCAACATCCAAAAATGTTTCTACAGAGTTCAGGTTGGAAGATAAGTGGATCTGTGTCATTGTCCTGCTACAGCACTCCGTTGGCTCCAAGTTTTAACCCAGCTGGCCCAAAATGTGCCCCTCAGATGTATTGAAATGGGTCAGGATGTTCTAATACAAACCAGGAATCACATAAATCCATGCCTACCATAAGCCGGAAACAACTGAAATAGCGATTTCTTTGTCTGCAGTGAATCCACTTTTATATCAGCATTAACTGACAGAGAACCAACCAAGAGAGAAGCACCTCAACACCCTGAAGCACCACTGAAATCTGAAGCTGACCTCATGCCCAATCTGGATTCCTTCATAGGAAAGGTTGTATTGTAGGTTAAAGGTTGAGACAGTGGTGTAATGACATGGAGTATGTTTATATCATCAGTCAAAGTGAAGTTTACAAGGATGACTATTACAAATATGGTGAGTAGAGACGCTCTGATCAGGTATTTTGATCCCAATCACCTATTCCGATTCCAATCACCCATGAGGGCCGATCACCAATCATTGCCGATCGTCTGCATTGGCTATTCATCTTTCACGTTGGGTATAAATGCTGCTATGTGATCTGGCAAAGTGGAAAAACTATCTGGTAATAAATTAACCTAATTTAGATATAAATATGCAAAGACTTGCAGGCACAATACAGCAGCTACTCTGTCAAAAGGACAACTGAAAAACCTGCAATCAGTAAAATAATATTCAACACTAAGGTTCTTAACATTATATATGAGTCAAATAAATTGCAACACTGCATATATCAAATAAAGTCATGTAAAAAAGGAAACATTCATTCAAAGTCAAATGCAGATTGCATTAAAATAAACAATAATGAGTTACTAAATAAAAACCTCCTGAGAGCACAGCTAGCTGATTAATGCTGGTTCTGATTGGCCGTTTCTGACTGAGCTGAGTAATTATGCAGAAACAGGGAGGAGGTGGAGGAGATCGATTATTTTTCAGAGATTATGTTAGGACAGTGAAAGTTCTAATGCATATATAAAATCTTTTGTTTAAGTTACATGCTGCAACTTCAAACTGATGTTCAGAGTGAGAGTTCACTGTCTGGTGGAGCAGAAACGGCGCATTGGAGCAGAATGTATGTGAAATATTACTACCAGTAGCACGTAGCCACGGTTAAACAGCAAGAGCAGAATCCAGGATCTTACGCTGTTCGGCCATTGACTTAAATATTTTCAGGTTATTTGTTTAGGTTTCTGACCATCACACTAATCCGAGTGAGTGTTGGTAGGTGTGCGTTGCTTTACCTGCTGTCTGATCGCTCCGGATGTATGTTTTACCTGCAGTGAGCCTCAATCTAGTCATCCTCCGTCAAGTGTTTGTTTTTTAAATGTCATATTAAAATTCGTTGTGTTGATGCATTTTGACGTGGTTCATCCCTGAGGTAATTTTCTGTCGCTATATGCAAACTTCCCCATTCGCTCTGAGCGTTAAAGTTCTTCACCATATCGCTTAGGATTTGTTGCCCCATACTTCTGCAGTGTGAAGAACAGAGGAGATCAGCTGCAGACGCAGGCTGCGAAGTGAGATACAGGTGATCAGTTTTGGTGAACGGCAACAAGAGAGTGATCGGCAATCACAGATTATACCTTTTTTCACAGATATCGACCAATTATGATTTGTGACCAATCGATAGACACACCTCTAATGTTGAGTGTGGTATCAAGTTCAAGGCCTATTTAGCTCCCAGTGGCACAGATACATTGCCCAGAGTAGGTAACATGATAAAAGAGGAGGACTAACTTACTTTTTTTACTTCACCGCAAATATACAGAAAGATGGTCGAATCTTGGACAAAATTGGTTGTCAATGATGCCAGACAAACATCAAAAACTGGTTTTGGAATAAATGAAACAAGCTGACCTTAAACTACTGGCATATACCCAAACTTAGCCCACAAAATGCACATTAAATATGGGGTTTAATGTGAAAGACCAATGAATTTACTTAAATCGTACCACTATTTCCAATAAGGACAATTCACATTGGGTCAGAAACTTGCCAGTGAAAACAAAAAGTTTGTGGTTTCTCTACAGCCAGCCTAGTGGAAATATGCCAAATATCACATGGACACATGCATATTTTGGAGCTTTTACATGTAATTTTGATCTTGTGTGAATTCTCAAATCTCATTTCCGAGTTTTGATTTTGGGTATAATTAAGATTAATGTTTTTTTGTACAATCATTTAAAATGTAGTCTGTTTCGTCTTGATCAAGTTGCACAAATGACATATGATTTGATGAAACTTTATCAGAAACTGCGTCTTTTTAAAGTCGAGAGCCTTGCTTCTGAAACACACCTCACTGTGAAACTGCTTCCAGATACCATCTGTGTGCAGATTTTTAAACCAATACCACCGTATCAAAACGCAATTACACAAACAGTTAAAAGTAGATTGAATTAATAAATAAACAAAAGCAGAGAAACAGATTGACTTTTAGCTACGCAAGATAACTTGACGCAAAAGGATTGAGAAATGGATCTACTTATACACCAGTAAACATTAGCGGTCCCTGAGTACTTGTTATCCTCTAATCCCTTCATTCTCATGCTCTACCCAGCTCCTCACAGAGTCTTAATGCTGTATCCACTCCAATTAGACAATAGCTGATGACCACCATTAAGTAAAATGAAAAATCTCATCTCAACAGAGAGGCACCTGGAAATGGCAGGCGATAAACCTTCTGCACTTCATTTTGGTTTGATAAAAGTGGAAGTATAGGATCTAGAAGCAACGGCGGATCGGACAGTAAGACAGCATGTTCACAACAAAAACATAAATCTGGTTAAATCTGAGAAAGGGTGATTAATGCCAGAGGGGACTGAATAAGTCCATTGAATATAGTAACTACCCAATACAGGGAAAGTTGACGCTGGTCTCTGTAGAGAGGAGTCGGACCAGACAAAACACTTGGGTTAAACCTTAAATCCGCCTACTTGAGTAAAAATAAAACCCTTTTTACATTAAACAATTACCAGTTTCTTAAAAACCCACTAACCACCTGTATACTTCTGTTGTTATACTGTTGGTCTGTTTTGGTATTTGGTAATTTGGGAAAAAGTTCAGTCAGCACACATTAGCAGTGTTACACACACACAATACTATTATTCTCTATCAAACACACCAGTAGAGTCTGGTAGCCATGTGATGCCCCAGCCTCACACCCACTGAGCCTCTTTACACCTGTCCTGTTCAGAAGTGTTGACACCTCCGATTAAATTATTCAAGGCTGAACCCCAGTAAACTGTTACGTCTTTTCAGCATAACACATCTAATGTGTGTTAAAAGGTGCCAACTGACAAATGTTAATTGATGAGACAAACAGCTGCGCTCTCAATGTACGTTCCCTTTTAACGCTGTTTTTATTTTTATTATTTTTTTAAATAATCAACAAAAAAGTAAAAGCAAAGAGTTTGGAACGTGAACAAAAAGCCAGAGTCTGATGACGGTGAATCTGTGATTTTGACAAAGCCGGGGGAAAACAGTGCTCAAGATTATCAAGATAGTGGGATAGTCATATAGATGTAAACCAATTGAACATCATTATGATTTATAAACAGAGTTGACAGGCAAATTTCACTATGACAGTTCAGACGCAGCTAGAAATGTGTAAGCGACGGATATGAAGACGACCCACAAACTGAGCTGCCAATAAAAGCATAGATGTTCAGAGATTGGTATGTTGAACTGGTTATAGTGATTTTAATAGACACCATGTAATGTCACATCATGTAATAGCATAATGAAATGGGTTTTAAAATGTAATAAAACATAATTAATACAGCATCATGTAGTAATAGAAGCAAATGTAATGAAATTCTTGAACATATTTTTAATCGTTTTGCCCTGAACAACAAATACTAAGTGTTCTGACTGTAAGCCTGAAAATCCAAGTAAATGGCAAAAAGTTTAGCATTTTCTGATCAAAGTTTCAATTTAAATATGCACATAATCTATAGCATGATCGTTATTAGGATGAACACAAAGAGTTTTTGATTGTTAATTACATAATGCACCACATTATTACATTATCATTTCTAAAAAATAAAAAACAAAGAAATAAAAAAAGTTACCTAATTTTGTAATGAGTGCAAGATTTAATAACACTATTACATGCAACAGAAAATATTAAAAAATGTGTTCTAGGATTTTATTACATTTGGCGTCGATTATTACATAATGCATTTTTAATTATGTTTTATTGCATTTTGAAGCCTGATTTTGTTACATCAATTCAATGTTGCAGCATTATTACACTATGCAATGTTACAAAACAGAATAAAAATTAGAACCCGTAGCAAAGCACTAAAGCAGAAAAACAAAAACTATATATCGCTGCTGACTTCATCCTGCTTATGTTCCTTACTAAATTACAAGGTAATTTACAGCTGCAGGAACATATATGGGCAAATTAAGGGTGTGCTTTTGTTTTACACTGGCTCCCTGGAAATGCCTTTGTCTCTGTAATTTACCTCAACATGCTAGCAATGCTGCCAGCAATCATTTCAAGCCGACCAAACAACGTTTCTGCTGAACCTTTAACTTGATGGAACGTTAGAAAAGTATTAAAAACTGTAAACACCTAATATCATGCTATTAAACAATGGGGAAACCATGCTTAACGTCTGAGAAACAAACTTGGCAGTTGTCAGAAATGTATAATTTACCGACAGTTGGATATAATGCGAAGGAAAATGCAGTTTCTTTAAGGTACCGCCTGCTAAGAAAATAACTTGTATATATAAAATGCAATGCCATGGTGTAAAACATAATAATTTCCTTATTCTGACATTTACCGCCTACATAATCACTTCAAAGCCAAGCGTGTTTTGTCTCGATGCATTTATATATTTAGATAAGAAGTCATTTATATTTCACCATCATCAAATTTAAAATTTAAATGCATATCTTCAGAGGGGGGAATTATGTAAAGTATAAGAATGTCTGCCTAATTTCTGAGATCCTTCACAGCCTGGCTTCCTCGTTTCAAGCAGATTTAGTTTATTCCAACTAATGAACTGTAAGCAGAGCTGCAAGAGGAGCAATGAAGGGAGATTGGACCAACTAGAAAAGAAAGATAACACTCAAGTTTTTTTTGTTGTTGTTTTGATGTTGTTTGAAGCATTTAAATGTAACCCATAATATGATATTCCACTTTAGTTTGGCCTTCGTCCTCCTGATCTCAAACCAAATAAACAGCCCAAACCCCTAAACTGAGATCTCCTGACAGCTCAACTCACAATTAATGTAATTTGAAGGATCTGACAATGACCTAGATATTACACTCCATCTTTAGCGCTATAATGGAGATGATGGCTCAATTATTTGGGGTTCAACTTCAGCAAGAAAAAAAATGTTAGCAAGCTTTAGGAAGGACTCATAAGGTAGGATGGTGATTTTGGAGACTTTCTAATTCATTGAAATCTGCCTGTAATTGAGCCTCTTGAAAAGTTCGTTGTGAAATATGGTTTATGTAATCACAACATTTCTTACAGTTTTTTTTCTTTAATGAAAACTGTGCACACAATCCAAGTCGCTGCCACCTGCGGTGACAGCAGAACAGAAGAAAAAAAAACATTGCATTGTGTACTTGAGAAAACATGTTTAAAGCGTTTGTTTTGGCAGACAAACTTCAATCCTGTAATATTGCTAAGGATTAATTAACTGGCATTTCTATTGCCGGTCAATAATAAAACTAATGTTTTATGAAAACAGACGCTGATTAAATTCTCTTGATCCTTTCGGCTGCACAGGCTGCAAATGTGAAAACCTAACCTTTACGACTGTTCGGCTTTTGTGCGAGCTAATGTGATTTGTTTCTGCTTGTTGCGTTTGTTTGCTCCTGCTTTCAGCTAACCGCTCACTCGGAGAAAATCAAGGCATCGCTTTATAAATAGCAATTAACCAAGCAACCACTGAAATGAGATCATAGTGCCAAAATCATAAACGGGGATTTCAGAGCTGGAGCTCTGTAGGTGAAATTTGAAACCCTGATTCTCTCTCTTTCTCTCTCTCACACCTTGTAGACCTCTCTTGGGTGGGAGAAAAACATGAATATTACATGAAAAGAGAAGGAGAGGCACTTTAATGTTTCTCATTTGCTATGAAGAACATTTGACTCACAGCTCTGTGATGGTCACCGTACATGTCTTAGATGTAAAGTTGCAGAAACCCTCCGTCTTCGGTCCTAAGACACAGCTGGCAAAATTTTATAAACACGGAACGAATATTTATAAAGAGTAAAACCTTATGACAGACTTTACAGTCTTCAGGTTTGCTGTAAAAAAAAAAAGAAAAGAAAATCTTTGCAAACAAAGATAGAGCCATGTTGTTGTGATATGTACTAATCAAGCATCCCATTTCTGGCGGTGGGATTATGATTTTATCCGGCCTGACGTGGGTCGATCGATAACGCAATCGAAAGAATGTCATAAAAGAGGCAAAGAGTACGCCGGCTTATATATATAAATATATGTGGCCTCCATCTTAGGGTTTGTTATGGCTGAACTATCCGTTGGCTTATCAACAGCGTTATGGGCCTCATTCGTAATGCCACACACAGGAGGCCTGAAACGACTCCATAAAGCCAAGATGTAGCATCTCTGCTTCCAGGACTGTTCATCGATCCAGCCTTGGTGAGGCTGCGAGGAGAAAGGTGAGGGAAGGGAAAAGGGCAGGTGGGTTGGAGCGCCATGGAGGAGCGCAGAACCCATAGTACGCAATCACACAACCTAATCTGCTCCAGATCAGTGATCGTGTCCCTTTTGGCCGCGGCTGCAGCTGCTGTCTGTTGCTGATTTAACTCCTGTGTTAATGAAGGAGCTGGGTAATCGCACTGAGGTAAACAGAAGATACAAGAAGGTGAGGCGCTGCAGAGGAGACGAATCATTCAGATGCACAGATAGATACATGGGAAGCAAATAGCTTTAGTTTCCTGCAAGCAACAAAAATGGAAATGCAACATTTGCACTTAGAAGCACAAGTAGCTTTGTGCTTCTAAGGTACTTAAAGGGGCAGTAACATGTGTTTTCCATTTTATAGCATGATCATATAACTATATTACCTTCAATTGTTATATGATCGTCAAACATGACTTAAAAGAAATTTGACTTCTGGTTTAATGCCTTGAAATTGGGCCTCTATCTCTTTAAAAACTCCTGCTCTTTCTGAAACTCCGCCTCCAGGAAGTCATCATAACATGGCCTTTCTATTAACCCTTTAGCAACATTTTTACCAACGTTGTGCAAAGAAGCAGCTTCTAAAATGATCTTAGTTGATAAGCAGTTCCTCCAGATGTTTGCCAATTTCTGCTGGCTAGTCTGAAGGAGCTGAGTGTCGAGGGAGAGGGAAGCTTAGAAACTGCAGTTCAGAGGAGGAGCTGCGTCTTAAAGGCGGGGTTAGGTCCAACCAGGTGTTTTTCACAGCTGAATGGTTGCCGTGGGAGATTCAAAGAGTTCTTCAAACATCCATGTAAGAATCAAGACAACACAGCAGTTATGTATTTGATGAGGGAATGACATTATAACATGATGTAAAGCTCAAAAACGTCAATTGTACATCACGCTGCCCCTTTAATATAGAATTCAGTGTGTTGAGGCCTACATTTGACAGGACAACTAACGTCATCTAACAGACTTAAACAGCTACAATACATCAAAGCATATGTATATTAATATGGCCCTGCCAAAATCCAGACCTAAATCAAATTCTTCTGTAGAAGAGCCCATCCAACCAGACCGATTATCTTAAAAATAGCAATGGACAAAATATCCATTGTTGTCCATGTGCAGCTACAGGAAAATACTCAAACTGACATCTGGTTCTAATTGCAATGGAATGCAGCTATACAAAATATTCACTTACATATCTTAGGTTTATATTGGTAAAAAAAAAAAATTAAATCACGAATCATTATACTTTCAAATTCACAGCTAAAACTGCATAGGAATATCACATAGAATCCCATTAAAATAAATCAAAGTCAAACGTGGCAAAGTGAATAAAGGGTAAGGGTTGAGAATACTTTGAAAGGCACTGTATGAAAAGACTAAATCTAGTTTGTAGAGTTGAACATAAGGAAAAAAAGAGAAAGAGAATTGTAAAAAGTGCTGCAGTGGCAAGTCACTCCAAGTATAAGAATGCCCTTGTGACACTGTGAGGATATTTTTTGTGAATTGTGTGAAATGAGCCTTTAATTTGGCAAAATAAAGAGACTGGGCCTAAGCTCGTCTAAGCAGGCAGCTTCACCGTTGCCACATGATGCAGTATTCACGACGACACGCATGGCGCCCCCACGCCCACTACAAATTTACACACACACACACACACACACACACACACACACACACACACACACACACACACACACACACACACACACACACAGGGAAAGCGTCTCTTTCAATCTGTCACATTAACTTGTCCATGAACTCACTGAGGATGCTGCTGAGGCTGCTGCTCTGCGGCTCAAAACAAAACCCTTTACCCTCCACAGCGCAGATCCCCCCACCCCACCCCTAACTCTAACATCCTTCAGAATCTCAACTGCAACTTAGCTTTTAATTTCTTTTGTACAAAAAAAGAAAAACTAAACAGAAAAAAATAAATTGTTTACCCCGTCAGTTACAAAAATCATCTCTGAAATACTTAATATGCAATATTTCGACTTCCTCCAGCATCTACAAGAGAATAGTCAGTATTTTCAAGACGTGTCGCGAGGCATTCCAAACAGCAGCTGCTTATTTATTCATACTGAATTAGATTAACCAACCCCAAGAGAGGAGGCCGTGATTGGAAGCAAATTCAACTTGTCATCTTTGTAAATTACCTAAAAATGACTTTTGTTCTAAACAAATCACTTCATGATAGACTTTCATCCTGCTGCCTCTGGCAGGATTCCCGAGTTGAACAGTTTTTGTTGCTTCTTCCTGGAAATAATACCCAGATGCCCAAGTAATTTGCCTTGTTTGGTTTGTTCAGTTTCTTTCACACATTAGGTGAAAATTGTGTAAAACAAAACAAAAAAATTAATGAATAAATAAATAAAACGTTTAGACAGACTTTCATTCTTTCCACATTACCACAACTACACATGCGTAAGACAGAACGGAGTGTAGACTTCAGCTTCAGTTATCTGGGTAATTATTTCCACTGACAATTTGCTTATTAAATATGACAAAAACATGTGTATTGTCTTATTCACAATTAAGTGGTTTTAAGTGCTAGTTTTCTACATTTCTCTAGCTGCTAATGAAGCTACAATGCTAAAACCAAATTGTATGAAAACAGGAAGTTGGTGGTTGGTTTGAAAAACCTTTCTATATTATTAATCTCCCATATATTAATGTCACTACTAACAGAATTTCATTACCGTCTACCTTGATAATCTACAATGGTCTTTGCCAGTGTTTCATACTCAATACTGTAACATTTCTGCTGTGTTAAGCTGCTATGTCCCTATATTACCACAAGGGAGTGTGCAGCTTAATAAGCTCTCCATTTCCTCAGTTAATTGCTGTGTCTCTTGCGTATTTTGAGCCAAAGGCCTGGTGGCATAGCCTGAAGCAGAGGAAAAGTCAAAATAAAACACTCCCTGGTTTGAAATTACTATATGAATTGATGATCACAGTCTCTAGTCGAACTTTTTCTTTATTTGTGTGAGTGTGCTAACAATGAAAGCTCTCCTGGTGAATTGTTGAAATGTAATAACACAGAATCTCATACTTTGCTCAAAACAGAAAGATGGAAACGAGCTCCCATGACACTCGAAACACTTCTAGATACCAGACAAGCAGCCCACTGATTATTTTTGATTTAGTATCGGCAAAAGGATTTCATTGTAAGTGGCAGTGAAGGTAAATTCTGAATATCTATAAGAACACTGGGGTTTTGCTGCAGACGCAGGCACAGTTCAAAAAACAAATACTCATGTCCCGGCTATAAATAGGGCTCAGAAAGGAAGGTAACGATTTTCTCTCTTTTGTTTGTTCCACCTGCGCCCAAACCAACGCAGCGCCGGGCCGGCTAAGGCTAGAGACCGTCCAGAACTCCCAGGTGGGAGAAGTCTGGGAGAATATAAACCAGCCAAGCAAGGTGACCTGCCAGCCTATCCAGGACCCCTAAAACCACCCAGGCTCCAGCAAGCACAGCCATCCTCCAACCCATTCAGGCATAAGCCAAAACTCTTTGTCCCCAAAACGCTATTCTGTCACAACTATGCCCCAAACATTTCAGTCGCCATGGACGCAGTGCCACAACAGTGGGACAGTCCTGTCTGCACTGTGTGGATGCTATGTACTTCCTCCTCGAGTGGCTCATTGGTGAAAGAAGACCAGACACTTGAAAGAGTTGCAATAGTAGACACAATTTTTTTTGTAAGAGTCATATATCTTCTCAGGATGAATGTTTAAGTTGCAGCGTCTTGCAAAAATGTCCATGCTACTGAACGTTAATACATTATGTCTTTTTTTTTTATGAGGATGTTGCATGGTATAAAGTAGAACATAATTGTAAAGGTGAAGGAAAGGGAATCAAATCCAGTACATTTTTACTCTACTGCTAACAGACTCAAGAGCATCTTTTGCAAAAGTGAAGTGAGGTTTTCCACTACCGGGAGTCCAGGCGCAAATCATTTAACCCTTGTATGTAGAAATGCGGTCCAACCCACCCCACACACGTAAAACCTGTATCATTTGGCATAGACCTCTACGTTTGCCTCAGTCCTCGCACTCACAAGGGTTAAACTTGGGTGACAAATTACATACAATGCCATCTGGGATCTGTTGCTAATGGAGAAATGTGGCACCTCAAGGCATTTCTAGAGCACATTTGCCCCCCTATGCAATTGTATTCGACCCACAAGATAATTTCACATATCTATTATTAATGGCCTACCAGACCAATCAAACTACAAACACCATGGTGCACTGAAACAGCTACTGGCAGCTATAGAGATCTCCTGAGACGATGCCCCAACTCTGCCTCACATCTGGTTGAATGGTTGACATGTTCAGTATCCACATACCCCTGCAAATGATTGTTGTTGATTAAGGCGATGAACATGATGGGTTTCCACAGTTCAAAATTCGGGAGTGATGGGAGTCTTTATCATAAAATTATGCCAAATATGATGTAAGCAGCAGAAAAAACAAATATCTCTTTGTGAAGTTTTTGCATGTTCCTTTCCCTGCATCAACCTTTCTGTATGCTCATCCCGCAATTCAAATACATATCTTATAAAAATACAACTAATTGACTTTCATGAAAATAAAATAAACCTTGTTGGGCTTTTTATTATTTTTAGTTTGAAGACTTGTGAGTTTTTGGTGCAACATTCTTTCAAATACTACATTTCTTGCAACCATGTCTGGCAACTCAAGTTAAAACATGTTTGAGGTCTAGACTTACATTTGGGTACAATGTGCAGGATGATTCACATGCTTTATAAAGCTTCATTTGCAAACTGCTAACAATAGTGTCACAAGTTGTGCAAGTCGCTCAACCAAATGTAGACAATAACCTGGGAGGATTCCAACGACTCGGATATTTGATTGAAAATTAATAATAATAATAATAGTAATCATAATAATGATGAGGAAACTTGAAACAGTAACCAAGGTCCATCAGGAATTGGAGGAGCCAGAATTGATTAAGAGGAGAAATACAGATGGCGATACATGAAGGGAAGCCGGTGATGACTGGGTGCAAAACAGGTGAGACTAATGAACAACAGGCTGCAGCTCTGAGGAAAACAGAGCAGTGAAGAGCTGAGGGGAAGTTACTGAATGAAATGACAAAACGACTTCACACAGCCTAACAAAATACAACTATGAGAGAAACACTTTGGCCAAAAGTGACAAAACTCAGCAACAAGGATAATAGAGCTGACAGATTACTGACATGAAACAAGAACTTCAGAAAGGGACAATAATTAATACTAAAAATCAAAGTCTAAAAGTAGAATTGAACATCGAACCTCATGATGAGACATAAAAAACAGCACTTCCAATTTCCTTTAGATCTCATGATTACATAGAAAGTTCATCTGTGTTATTTTGTCTCAGTAAGGAAGAGGTTAGAACCACTGAGATAGTTTTTCTCAGATTTCTGACCAATCACTGAATTCTGACATATTCTCAGAATTCTGAGATTAAAGTGTCTTTTCCTTCCCCGCCCAATCGGCTCTAATCCTCCTAACGTAGTCGTGTGAAGGACTCAAGGTTATTGTTAGAGCGCATTAGTCAACAAATAGCATCAAGCTTTAGAGTGATCTGGTAAAAGATCACTTCAAAAGCAACAATGTTATCGTTTATCGCAATAACTTCTGGGACAATTTATCGTCCAGTCAATATTTGTTATTGTGACAGATCTAGTGGCAAAGCTAGATCTGAGCTTGATCTATTTAAAAGAACTACAGCGCAAAACCAGAAGATGTATAAATGCAACACAAGGGTTTGTATATATTCACGTTCATGAAGGAAGACATTGAAGACGTCATTTGCGATTGCAATATGACAAAATGTGGAAAAAAGTTCAAGAGTTACAAAACACTTTAGAGATCATGCTCACCTCCTGAGAGAAAACCTGTTTTGTTCTGAATAAAGAAGAACAAAACATTTAGTCATTTTGACGGGAAACTGAAGTGGAAGGGGAAAAAAAGGGGCAGGAAGGAATGAATATGTTCCGAGGAGGAAAAGCCATAATGCAAATGGATTATATGTGCAAATACGTGGCAGAGAATCAAAGATGATGAAACAAACAATACCTAGAATGAAAGGCAGATCACATGGTGTGGTGTGATCTAGGGAGCAGGCAGCATCATGTCACTCTAATGGAACAACATATGATAAACAGTCAGCGATCGAGCGGCACCACCACAACTCTGGAGTCCTCTGATTCACATCCGCAAAGTCAAGGGCCGACTCACGCTGAGTCACACTTCCTCACACAATACTGGAAACGCACAAAAGGAAACAAATGCCTATGCAAAGCCAGGGGAAAGTTAGCGAGCGCCTAATGAACACAGCTAAACATCGAGCTGCTAAAGAGCCAGATATTTCCCCCAGGAAGCGACGGGAGCCAAAGCGCAGCTCGAAGGAGAGCGAATATTGAATATTTGCAGCACATCTCTCAGTTTTTGCTGGAGGCCAGACTCCAAATTACCGCTAACATCTGGATATGTAAGCAGACAACTGGCTGCCGAAGTGCGTGATTTAAATTATGGAAGAACCAAGCGGCTCATTGAAGAGCGCTGCACACGTGTGACCGGGGAGAAAAAAAAAAGAAATAATCAATCTATCCAGCTGGAGGCAATTTTAAAGAAATTGTGAAAGTTAAATGAGATCTGTGCTAATGATTTTTATTAAACCAGATGTTCGATGAACTTTTTTTGATGGTAATCTCATAGGTGAATCCTTGAAAATGGATGGTTTCTTTTACTGCTTAAAGTGCCTGTTTAGGCCCATATTTGTGTTTTGGAGTGAGTGCAAACATACATAACATAATTAACATGAGTAGATGAGTATTATGAGTAGACAGAAGCTGTGCTGGAATATTGGTGAGAAAGCCTGGATGTGAACTCACTGTGCATCCATAAGCAGAACACTGGACCACATGACTTCTCCACAGAACTTTGATTAATCATTTGGAGCAAATTAAAATGCTGTGGGATTATTCTAAGGCAAGCAATTAGCCCAAACTTAGGGAGTTTGTACAGCTGAGTCTGTTGGAAGCTTATCTGAACAACAAATTGCATATTTCAGCTACTGGATGTCAACTAATCCCTCCAGGATGCAAAAAGGAAGGGAAGACACATTTTTCAAGGATGAAAACTTTATGAAGTAATATTGATCAGAAGGAAGAATGAATGGTCTTTAATGTGTTTCTTTGTCAATATTTACCATGATGCAAGTGGCTAAAACACCAAAGCTTTCAAACTCCTTTAACTTTTGCTGTCGTTAGCATGTTCTAACTACATACTTCACTGAATTTTATTTTGATTTTATGTGACAAAACAGAGCCTGAATTCAGCCTCCAGATCAACATTAAGACCTTCAGACGATTCATGCCTATGTTTATAATTTAAGTGCCATCACTTCATTTCCTTGTTTATATGTCGTTACCAAGGCCACAGTCAGTGGAAAAAAATCAGAAAAAAGGTATATGCATTTGTCTGATGACATAATGTGGATTCTCTGCTCTGCTTGTTGCATATTGAACTGAATGAACAAGAAATAAATATGTCACTATTATAATTAAAAAACAATAACGGGTAGAAATGGGTTATGACGCATTTTTTTTGACAGCGTTTGTCAAAATAGACGCTGTCAACAAGAAAGTCTAATGCAACCCCTGGTCTGCACTGTGGAAAAGCCTTTCACCTCGGCATGCTAAAGGCATGCTAAATGCTTAAGGTGTTTCCAACAGCCTGGCTTTGACCAGGAATCTTAAATGGGGGTCAGTGCAAGAATGGTTGCAAAGAACTGGAAATATGTAATTTCTCTGAAACCCTTGCAGAGGTCATAGCACCTGGAGATTAATGACCGATGTAGCAACTGTGTGAGATTCACAGGCAGCATGAAGAAATTCACTTAACCTGGCAGCGGCAGCAGCTGTGTGTGTGCGTGTGTGTGTGTGTGTGCATGTGTGTGTGTGTGTGTGTGTGTGTGTGTATTGTTCTTTGTGTACCATCCTGTTTTTGGATGGTAGCCCACTCAGCAAGCTAGAACATTAACAGATTTACCAGCTTTGAAAATAAAATACCCAGAATGAATAGGGTGAAAAATACAGATATGAGAAAGAGTTTTGAAATACAGTAAAAAAACAGAAAAAACCGTTGATATCTTTACACAGAAAACCAAAATAAATTGTACTATGGAATTAAAGCACAATATAACATTCTCTCCTCTAATTGGTCAGATGGATTTGTTCTGTGAGCTTCAGGGGAAAAGATTGTGCTACAATGTAAACTTACAGTTATTGACTTTATATGGTTATATGCTTTGTGGCAGCGATTTCTCTCAGGTTCACACTGACATGACAGCATCGTGACGTTACATAATGTTTTCTGTCACTGTAAAGCTCTTCATAAGAGGGAAAAAAAGAGGTTACATTTTTCAAAGTCATATTTATACCATTGTATCCCTAAAAGTCACAAGTTCAAACTAAATATTTCATTGGTCAGTTAACTATTTAGCTATGTTGTAGCTAAGTGTTTAATTGGCTAAATAATTAAACACTTAAATAATGAGCAGAAGTAGACTATCAAAATAAAAGTTCGGTCTTGCAGGGCTCTGGGTAAACTCATGTGGGTCAGGCTGTTAGCCACCTGTATTGTATTTAAAATGGTTCATCCTCTGTTTTAAGCTGAAATGTTAAAAAACAGGGGGGGGGAACAGAGATAAAGAGGTGACTCCTGAACATTGAGAGCAGGAGTTTAAGAAAAGAGGTTAGCAAGACCCAGGTTTATTTTAGTAGTCCATTTCTTTTAAGCTTTTAGCTAAATGTTTAGCTTCAAACTAAATATGTAGCTTGCTTACTAAATAGCAAAACATATATTTAATTTGAAACTATGTCATTTGTATAAATAGCATGGTGGAAATATGGCTACGGAAAACGAAATCCCATGTTTTTTTCCTTTTACAAATAAACAACTGAAATTATTTTATTATCTTTGACTGTGTAACTATAGAAACGACACCCTGTATGCTGTGGTAGTTCTGAGGGGCCAAATAAAATCCATCACATCATTATTACAAGTAGCAAGAAACTGAGAAGTTTAAACCAACGTAAAAGACGATACAATTCTTCAAACAGCAGAGATTACTTCAGAGTTAGCAAGGTTGAAGCATGTTTAAAACACCAACACATGCTTTCTCACAAGTGGTGAGCTCAAAGAGACATGTATAGAATAAGTGGTCCAGTTTTGCCTTGTTCCATCAGAAGCAAATATCTCTCTGAAAACGCTGCCCGTCGGGAGGCGTTTTAGCCACACACTCAAGCCAATTCTGCAAATTGCCTGTGACAGAAGCAATTTTGGGGTATTTTCTTGCTCACCAACTGCAGTAAGTGTTATGAATTAGATTAAGTGAAGGGATATTGAAAGTCTGATTCCTCCTCTGCTAACTCAGCACCTTTAATTGATAATTCAATTTTATCCCACTCCACCCCTCCCCCCCTTACCCTCCTGGGCCTTTCGCAGGGTTTTGATAGCAATCTTTTGTGCATGTCTAAGACAGCTTTACCGTTTAACAGAGTGCTAACAGCTGCCTATCTGACAGCACGGCTCCAAAATCGCTGTTTTTGTGACTGTATTGAACATATGATGTAGTGATACACCTGCTCTCTTGATGATGTCTCTTTACCTCTTTGAGGCAGCCCATGAAGTTGTTGCTAACTGGAGATCCGGGCAGGTCCGCCGTGCTGGGGCTCCCGCCCACGTAGAAGAAGTCGTCGGAGCCCAGCATGGTGTAGTCCTCCTGCGTGTAGCCGGTGGTGGTGAGGATGCCGTCCACAGAGATTGTCACCTGTTGGGGCGTAACACATAGCCAAAGCCAAGCCATTACACTCTGGAATTCGCTCCCGTGTTGTGTACAAAGCACTTTTCCTTCCTTGGTCTGCATTTCAACTCAGGTTAATGAACTTGTTTTTTTGCTTTTGGTACCTTGAAGCTTTTTCTTGTTTTGGACCAGAGAATGGTTAGTTGTTTTTTTTTTTTCTTTTTTGGGTTAATGGAATTTTTTGTTGCCAAAGGATTCACAGGACAGGTAAAGAAAATATGGCACAGGCATATTTTCTTTATCTTTGATGGGGGTAAGAGTATGGATCTTAGGTTTGATTCTGAAAATTCAGGTTGGGAGAGGGTTAGTACAATGTTCAAACCAAGGACAAATTGATTCCACTTGTCTTAGGTTTCGGGATTTATCTCTTACTGCAGACACACACACACACAGTCCAACACACACCTTCACTCATTCAAACTGTGTCACACACTTCTCTGGACATCTACATCTGTAAATCCACGCACATGCAAAACAAAGGGAGGCTTTTTAAAATTTGTTATAAACACCACATCAATGTGCAAACCAAAGGCAAAACTCTTAGAAAGCAAAGTAAGCACACTTTAACTGGAGATGGAACGTGGACTTGATGGTGGCATACAGATCTGGAACATGCACACATGGTACAGAGGCTCATGCAAGACCAGAACCCATACACGAGCAAGACCACAGAGTAGCAGAGGCTGATCTCTGATCAGGTTTAGATCGAGTGTCATGTTTTTGTTTTGGTTTGCTAGAGATGCACCAATCAATTGGCACAAATAGCCAGGTCAAATACTGACTTGTTTCTTTATCTTTTTTATAAATTGTATCCAAGCTAATAACTGCAACCGGTTTTGATTTCTTTTAGTTGAATTTACATACGAGTTAAGGCGTCTATGCGGTCGTAGATGGGGAAAAGAACAGAATCTGATTTTATCATCATGAAAGTCTTAATGAGTTTCCAGGCTCCATTTCTTATTCAGTTGCTTAAGACATCAACTTTATTTACCTACAAAAATGAATAATTATTTTACATTGATTAATATTTGTAATATATTTATGAAGCTTTCATTTTTGCTTGAGTTACTAACAGTTAGACTTTTATTAAAAAAAATTGACAAAAAGTTATGTTAATTGTGTTTTATGATTATTTTAATTTGGGTTTTAATCTGGAGTCAAGGCTACTGAATTTAGCTTTGTTAAATTGTTCTGAAGCAGAAGTAAATATCGCAATTCTTTTTTTTAATTTGGGAAAAGCAGAGTGTTAATGATCACTGACGGGATAATATTATAATTTTCTATTTTATTTAAAACTACAATAACTACTGAAAAGAAACAGAGGTTATATCATATCCTAACAATAAATTGTACAACACTTTATGAGATGTTGAAAACTTATATTAGAATTCAATCCTGCTTTAAACATCCCAACAATTGATTATGAAGATGTTTGCTCACCCAAGGATATATAACAAAGTCTCATTTATAAATGTCCTGACATTAAAATACATGTGAATTCTGATTTTTAAACGCAGTCCAGATTTCTCTAAGTATTTTAAACGGCTGTACATTTGTTCAGATACCAAGAAGTTACTTTAAGCTCTTTTCAGATCATGAATAACATTTTTGTTATTTCATGATCTGTGAGGAGAAAAAAAGCCCTACAAAAACAAATTAACTCCACAAAAGACAAAAAATTTGAGAATTTAGATTTTTGGAAAGAATAATTGAAATGTAGCTTTTCTAAAAACACTAGACAAGATTTTTTTCCCATTTTCAGTTGGACTTATAGCAACTACATCTATTCCATTTAACCTTTTACATTTCAAAAATTAATTGGTCAAAAAAATAAAAATAAAAATTAGACATATCAGTACCGGCCAGAAAAAGCCTTGATCGGTGCATCTCTACTATTTCTTTTGTCAGTGTCACCAGACCAGACCAGTAATCCAAGATCAGTGTGCTGGTTCTGTGAAATGTTGCGCGTATGGGCCCAGGGGTTATCGAAACACACAGACACCTTTTCACCAGCATGCTACAAAAAACTACGGACAGGGAGGGCAGAGTGAGTGGAACAGTGACAGGTGGAGGGTGAGTGAATGGATTAGAGTGTTAGTGGTTATTCTGGGTGGTGGGGCTGAGGATCTATGAGTTTGGCAGATGACAGGTCGATTGATGAGGTGTGGGCATGCCATGCGCCATAGTGAGTTGGAAACAACTGTCAGAGCTCCCGCAATTGAGGTTAAGGGATGCCATTTTTTTTTTTTTTTTTTTTTTTTTTAATGGCGCCGTCTCTTTTAGGGCTCGGTGTCGAGGTCACCAACTTGGAGATTGTGGTAAGCTTCTGTCAGTTCTTGACGACAGTCCTCACAAAAAATGGGGACTTTCTTGTGTGAAAAATTAACATAAAAAAGTACGTTGCCCTGTTAAAGGCAAAGAAGTAATTTCTTTTTCTTTTTTCCTTTATTTAACTTGTCGGAAATCTGTAGTAATGTGGAAGAAACAAAGAGAAAAAAAAGTAAAAGCCAAAGTGAAAAGAACAGGATGGGGGATTGTGGGGTAAAGAAGGAGGTTGTTGGCAGGTCAGGGAGGAAATTGAGAAGAAGCGAAGAAAGAATTGCCTGGTAATACAAACCCATCTCCTCATTTTTTGATAAGAGTGTCTAGGATGGAACTCAAAGAGAACGAATAAAAGAAGAGAGGGGGGAGGGGACACACGGCAAACCCAAAAAAAAGACAATAAGAATGATATCTACCAGACAATGTAGTTTGTTTACCATAGCGTGTCCAATGCCTGATTGCTTTCCAGAAAAAGGGGAAGAAAGGAAATCAACAGAATAGTGAACAAAAAAGGTTGTTAATAAGGATGGACAGAAAACGAAAAACCAAAAGCAACGATGAAGAATTAGGATGTCAGTTAGTACATTAGTTGGTTAGAAATTGGTTAGTAGTAAAGAAAACCAAAAAAAATTAAAAAATGGAATTCAACATGGATCAGTTAGTATAGCGGTGAATAAACACTACGTGATTCATCAGAGATCAGGCAGCGGTAATCCGGTGCCTTCGCGCCATCCGAAGCAAATTTCCTACACCAGAGTCCTGCGAGAACACAAGCTAAATGGACGTCCTGTCAGACATTTGCATGGGATGGCTCGGATTCCAGCAAAACCTGCAGTGTTTTTCCACCTTTGGTCTAACAAAGTGCTCCTTTGAAATAGGAAAGGAAATGACAGAGAAAGAAAGAGAGACAGTGAGGAAAAGTGACAAGCCTCAGCTCTTAGCCTATAACCAAGCCTCTGTTGGGAATTTCTGCTACGACTACTTGCTAACCTGTGGGACAAGGCTTACTGTCAGAAAGGGTTAGAAAAGCAGCACTTACTTGTATTTCTGCTCGGACAGCAACACTAAATGCTGTCTTACCTGACAAACTAAAGGTCAACCGGGACAATGGACAAACCCAATATCCTGCTAGAGTTACCTTCACGTACCGCTAGCTCTGTTAAGTCCGTTGGCATCTTTCTACAGCTGTCACAAGGACTCCGCTGATTCATATTAGCTCCACTGAACCACAAAATACAAGCTAATTATAAATAATTGGAAAATATATAACAGTAATTGTAGCAAAGCAGTAATAGATGACTCAAACACTTTCTGCTTGGCTTTAAATTAAAATTTAAACGCTACACCTCAACAGAAACCATTTTCCTAATTAAGGCAAGGAGACAGCAAAGGAACCCAGGAACAGTGTCAGCTTACATAATTACGAAAAGTACAAGAGCATTATTGGACATCGGTGAGCTGTAGACAACAACAGGCCCTATGCAAATAGAAAGAATTTCTTAACTCATAACATCAAGTAGAGATTTTAATATTTCACTCACTTGTAAAACAAGTAGAAGGTTTAGCTTGTGTTGGACCTAATGTGGTTCACATGAAGACCAGAGAGGGGTCTCTAAATGCTTTTATTTGACAAGAGCTGTCAAATGATGTGATCAGGCAGAAGTGAGGGGATCTCATAGTAATTTAAAACATTTAGTGCCACAGATCTCTTCTTTGTAGATGTATTACATCTACTGCATCATGGAGGGAATTATCGTTGTGGCCCAATTTCTAGTGCTAAAATTGGCCAGAGGTACAATGAAACAGTTTAGTGTCTTTCCCTGCATAAAGATGGAGTTTCAACCCTGATTTTTGGACTATCCTGTATTTCGCTTCATCCATCTTCTTATTTATGCTAACAAGCTTCTCTGCCCTGCCGAAGAATGGTTTGATACGCTAGTCTGTACAGCAAGTTGCAGCTATCTGATAGCTGAATTTAGTACAAACAGATGTCACAACTCAAGTCAATATTGTTTATATGAGGCCATTCTAAAACAGGAATATGGATTACATTGGTCCATTGTAGTTCTGGATAAAGGTGCATCCCTGCACCATCCTCCAATCTTTTGTTGTTCAAACAGGTTTCCTTGTAGGATTATCCCAACAACTCACAGCAGTTTCTTAGTTCTGTTAGAGAACATTATTCCTCAATTGTGACACTGTTCTTGGCTGTAAAACTACCCCTGTACTCATCATGCTAGGTCAATACGTATCAAAAAACTACCAATAACTGGTCTGTATGTGGACCAAATCATATCACTCCTTCCTGGTTTTCTTTTATTTTTTTATGAGTGAGTGTAATAATCAAATCTCATACCCCTTTAAAGTGCTACTTTGTCTACTCGCTAAATTACTATATAATAAACAAGGCAATGAATTTGTGTGAATTTAACACAACCAAGCGAATAATGAAATCTGTTTTCTTAATAATGTTTCCAAACTGTAGAGATGAAATGACAACCAATAAGATAAAAATGAGTTTCTTAAAGCTTTCTCCAAAGCTCTTCAAGGCAGCTTCTCTACAGAACAAAAAAAAAAAAAGAAAAATTTCAAACTCCATCCATCACCGTTACCCCCGATTACCTGTCTCAGGTTGCGTGTCACTTTGATGTCGTGCCAGGAGTTGTCATTGAATTTTCCATTGACTGGCTCTACGATGGCCTCGAAGGCCCCAGAACCGAGGTTGATGACGAGGGAAACCGCCCCGTCTTTCAGGGCCAGATTGACGTAGTCGGCGGACTTCCCCGTGTGCAGGAGGAGGCCGTTCCGCTGCCACGTCTTGAAAGACAGCGTGATCTCGTCGCTGCTGCTCTGAATGGGGTTCTGCGACAGGTCGTAGCAGAAGTACTCCGAGCCGCGGAAGGTGGCCACGTTCTCCTCTCGGGCTGAAATGACAAGACAGGGAAACCTGAACGTTACTGTTGCGCATTGAAAACTGGAATCGACTACATCTTACTGGTCGTAACCACAAATATTTGTCCATTTATCTTAGGATCTTCAAAGGTCCTAAAATAATTACCAACTGTTATGAAGAATTAACAAATTAAATGCATTGGAAAAGTATTGAAACTCATCTTCACATCATGACATGTTGTAATGACAAACTTGATACATCCTTATTTAACATGTTTGACTGTCAATGGGTTACAGTTTGTTTATGGGTATTAGAAGTATACATATATGCCATATCTTTTATACTTTAGATGTTTATCAATTTAACACTGCTTTTTGTTGGTCTATCACATAAAGTCCCACAAAAACTGAAATTATTGGTGGTAATGAGGCAAAATGTGAAATAAGTTCAAGGGTGAAAACACCTTTACAATAATTACAGTTTAAGGAATGGCGTTATACAAGATGACAATCAAACTGGTACATACATCATCAAAAACCCACCCACATGCAATGCTCCTCATAATTAGAGCTGAAACAAACCTATCATTCAGTCCAGATCATAAAAACCTATCTGTATGACCATGGCTTCAGGTTTCACATACGGCCCTTTAGACAGACAGTCTACTTATGATGGAACACAATTCCTCGCTAATGGCACGCATAAATCAAACATAGTCCGATTTTACAGTTTTTACATTACCCTGTTGCTACAAGGTCACTTCCTGATCCTGTTTCTTTTCAGATCAGCACACAGCGTAACGCGAGATGAGGCGGGGGCTCGTTTCTGAGAGCAAAAATAAAGCTGCCGGTTTGACGGAAAGTGAACGAGGGGTACTGTTTCCATAAAGTAAAAAACAATATATGCTCATGGTTGACAGTTTCTATGATTTTCTTTTTATTTTTTTTTGTGTGGATCAGGCAGGAAGTATTAATTACATCCTGTGCTGAAGCCTCACATCCAAAAAGAACATTTAGCTCTATTCCATTCTTTGAAAAGTTCTTGATTAGGTTTATTTTCATCAGCTCAAATTTTCTTGGGAAACATCTGTGTGAAGATTTAGACTGACTACACAATGTACTGCTGCTGCACACTACCTCAAGATTTTCTTTCATAATCCTAATTGCTACCTTCAACACCTTAGATCATGATATTCTTTTATCGCATCCTCAAGGAGGAGACGGGAAAGTCATACAGATATCAAGAGATTTGTTCTACAGTAGTTGAGAACTTATTTAGGGATAGAAGCTTCATACTTAGCAAAAGACAAATATTGTTCCCCAGTAAAAACATTTCCCACGTGGCGTTCCACAAGGTTCTACTCTAAGACCTGTTTTGATCTCATTACATTTTGCCTCTAGAATATTTGTTTCCATAAATGTGAAGCTTCTTTGTACTTTTTACCAATGCTGTTGTGAGTCTTCATTTGACTTTACCAGTAATGAAACATTGATGAAATAAAATGATCAAGTTCATCAACACAACTAAATGAAGGTAACTTCATTTGAGAGAACAGACTCCTTGCAACTTTTCTTTCATACTAAATATATTTTGTTTTGACTACAGATGTATCAGAGTTTCCCACAATATATTATAAGCCTGGCAGGCCACCAGGCGTTACTTGTCCCCCACCAGGCTCCACATTGTTAATGTATTTATTTATTTTTTTTTAATTATTGCCTTTTTCAAGATTTTATAGTTGGTCCTGGGGTATTAATATTTCAGTCTTCCAATAACGCATAGCAAGTGATATTTTCAAGTTTCCTGTCAATTTTGAACATTTTTTAACTCAAAAACATGGCGGCTGGCTGGATGACTGACCTAGTACCCTGAGCTTAGCAAGTTTTCTGGGGGAAACCCTGTATGATTTGACAGCTCATTTAGAATCATCAGTATTAGTTTTATGTCATGACTTTGACTCTATCATATTTAAAGATTATAAATCATTACACAGCCACATGAACAAGGACACCAAGAAACCATTTACTCTCAGATGTTCTTAGGTTCAAGCAGAAAAGCAGACATGATTTCTCTTTCTCAGTTGCTGCTCCATAATCCCCGAATAATAAATAATAAAGACCCACCTCTAATCTTTGGTTTTTCACTTAATAGAGTCTGACATTTGGGTTTTATAACCACAGCCTGTCATTATAAGATACTATGTCTTGATATTTGAGGGAAAAAAACCAAAATCTCTTTTAGATTGAGAATGTAATGCAACAGAAAGCAGGAAAGGTAAAGTGGTGTGAATACTTTCTGTGCCTGAAGTTGACAACTGACATAGCAAACACACAGCACCCACTGTGAGACTCTTCAAAAGAAGACATGTTAACATACCAAACCAAATGTGTTGCTATGGCATTCTGATATGGTGAAGTCATTACTTGCCAGCAGACAGGAAAAGAGAACTTCAAATAGTCATTTCATATCCACTGTGACCTGCAATTCCCTTCGTGTGGTCAGAAGAAAAATGACACGGAGCGCAAGACTGGGGAAAAACTGAAATGAAAGGGATACCTAGCACATGCGTCCGTTTGTTGTGCCGGATCAGTCAGTCTGTAAACATGAGGGAGCGAAGCTGTGCAGCTGGCAAAGGCACAGATGAATGGAAAAACGAGAAGGTAAACACAGCGAGGAAAACAAATGGGACGAGGCTGCGGGGACGGCGGGCCGCGCATCCAGCCACGGAGAAATTCTCCCCGCAGTTTCAAAACCAAAGTCTTCACGCGGCAGACAAAAGGAAATATTACAGGAGGTAACAAAGGAACAGTGAAATCATTCCTTCCTGTGCCAGGAGAATAAATAAAAAGCCATTATTAAAACCGACGCATGAGGATAGAGGTATACACAGACGATTGCATGTTCTTCTCATTCTCGTGGGGAATCTAAGAAAATGATCAGGCGTCGACGGCGCCCCACAAACCTTGCTGATTACCCTTCGGGTAATATTGTACTTTTTCTGTGTTCAACAATTGGGTGGAACTCTGACGGCAAAATGACAATGCTGCAGTTACTCGATATGAAACATGTCAGTTCCATCATCATCAGTGCATCATCATCTGCCAGAGCCATTTGTCCAAAAAGTCTTTCAGAAGACTAATGAAATATTGATGCTTATCTCAACAATGTGGTTACAGTGGCTCGATGCCGTCACTGAGCATCCGGAGTAGAGCCGGCTAAACCCAAAGACCGTGGTGACACAAATTACTGCCTAGAAAATATATTGAGGTAAAAAAAAGAAAGAACGGGCTTCCTTCTAGTATTCACAGATAAAGGTACATTTAAAAACTTAAAGATAAATACCTATTTATTTTTCAATTGGTTATTTCATTTATTAAGCCATTAACCAAAGCCAACAAAAGATTTTCTGTAACTGTCGATGTGTTCTTGACATTGTGTGGATGAATTATGAAATAACGTTCGTTTTAGGCTTATACCTAAAATGGACGTTCAAGTCATCTTAAAAGGATGTTGCTAATCACAGTTAATTGATGACTTACTAGTTGGTTTGCATAGCTTTTCCCTTTAATACATAAAAATATTCATGTGGAAGCTCCATCACATTATCTCTGATATTACATGACTTATTTTCGCAAGAATGGTGACAGTTTCTCAACTTTACTTATGAAAGCAGAACTAACTAAAAGCTAATGAAGAACTGGGTTTTTCTGCAAACCAACAGCATCAAAATCCTTCTCATCTGAGCCAGAAACCCGAGCCCGAGGCCGCTCTCACCTGACCCATGCTGCAAAGGTGATCGCCATGGCAACTCCTCTTATCTATCCTCCTTTCTCTAATTAGCTCGTCGGAGGACCGCGGCTCAGATTGCAAAACAGGTTTCCGTAGTTCAGAATCATTCCTCTTGACATGATTATTATAATCAAATGTAGCATTTTTGTTTACTTCTTCTCAGCTGGCAGCCTTTAAGGGGAGGAATGAACTGAAGCCAAAGCTGGAGTGCCAGACATCGCAGTGAGTCAATCCTCAGGCTGAAATGCTCAACTTGGTTGTGGAAATAATCCTCTAAACAGCCAAATGCAAAAATAAATAAATAAATGAATAAGTACTGGTTTGATCTCAGAGCTAGTTTTTAAGATTAGCTCTGATCTTTGTACAAAAATCGGGATTTAATGCCTCTTGTACAAATGAGATTAGGTCCCAGGTATGAGTTTGTGACAGAAAAAGCAACATTCGCTTTAAAAACCATGATTCAGATCCAGCCTGGTCGTTCCATTTGCCCCAAAACTGCAGCAACAGAAAAAGAAGCAACCATCAGGAACATGTCTGCCATGTGCACATTAACTATTACGATGGAATTACAAACCATCAAATAATTACGATGCAATTACAAACCATCGATAAAGCATCTCTGCCACGAATAAAGGAAAGTGCAAATTGATACAAGGTAACATTTGCGCACCTCAGCAGAGTCATATCTGCGCGTAAGTGTATACTGATCCATAAAAACCGGGGGGAAATGTATTGCCTGTTGAGACACGCTGCACACAGATATGTGGCTTTCATATTGATCATAAAGCAGGGTCATTTTCCCCCTTATTTTCGCCATGGTCATCAATATTCCATTTATGTGCTGCCTGGACCGAGCACTGGGGGTTGGAGTTCGATTTCAAAATCCACTGGAAGCAATTAGCTCCTTCATTACCGTCTCCCTTTCTCTTCCGCTCACCTACCCCCCCCCCCCCCCCTCCCCTCCTCCTCTGCTACACACCAAAATTCCTGAGCAATTTTTTTTATTCAAGCCCCTCCCCCGCCCCCCAATTTGACCTCAAGGGCTGTTAAGGAAGAAGATGTGCGACTTCCCTCTTATACCTCCTTCGAAGATCATCCCAGGACGTTAAGATTTCTGAACACAAACATTGGTTTGAAGCCGAGTGGCACCTTGCATCTGAATTTTAATGTTGGTATAAGAGCGCAAACGTCATGAAGTGTTTAAAGTTGGGTTAAATGGGCTGGGCGGTATGGTCTGGGAAAAAAAATCTGATTTTTTTTTCATACCTGATTAATTTTTTTACATTATTTTCCTGCTTCCCCCCCCCCCCAAAAAAATGTAAAATTACAAATGAAAGAAAATATTTTCAAATAATGTTTATGTAAATCATCCCTTATTATCCTTTAAATATTGCTGGCACTTTTAGAGTCATTACATTATGAAAACAAGAACATAAAACCTGCATTTGGCATTATGCCTGTTAAAAAGATTTTTAGCCAAAATTATTATAAGCCATTGTAAAAGGTCCAAACAGCCACTTGCTGTTTCAGAGCTGACGGTTGCACATAAAATCTCCATAAAAAATACATTGCAGATGTAGTCAGACAAAATGTAAAAAAAAAAAAATCCAGGGAATAGAAAGGGACCTTAATATGACACTGGGTTTACCATTGATTTTTGCTGGAGATGCTACAGGTTTACCAGCCTTCCTGCACGCGTTGCGCTTGCCCGGTTCCCTGGGAGACGTCCCCCATGAAGCCAACTGTAATGACGTCCAACACGTCAAATGCATGTTTGCACCACAATCGCTGCCGAACAGGCCTCAAGTGTGTGACCTCGACAGAGAGAGCTTACATCTGCTTTTAGTTGCAGCCCTCAGTGAGACATCCTCAGGGATGGAGGTCATTCAAGGTTGCAAACTTGTGAGACGTCACACACACACACGCACAAAACAACAAGCTGAGATGCTAAGCCTCCCTGCAAAGGCGTTCTCTAATTTTTTTCCCCTTGCAACACAAATAAATTCCAGCTCATCTTTTGAAATTAAGACTAGAATTAGCATGGCTAGCTAAAATGAAAGAATGCATTGTGCAGTTTCTCAGTAGAGGAGCTAAAGCAAACCATGCAACTGTGCGATTTTAAGCTCAACGGTAACCCACAACATGTCAAATGAATTTGGAGCATCATGGGTGATGTCTTTCTTCAAATGCAGGCGGCACCATCAGACAGGATTTTGTCGGAGGGAGATTTGCTAGAATATGTTGCACGTTAAAACGCTACAGCCCAACCTTTTCATTGGCTTTTTTTTGTGTGTGCAGCATTTAAAAATCAGTCAGTGTACAAAAGTTTCGACGTCAGTTCTTGTGAATGCAATTTCCTTCTGGATTTTTACCAGCGCCGACTGCGTCCTGCTCGTGACAGCCTCAAAAAATGTCAAAAGACATATCTAAGAGGTTAAAGTGAATAGTCACCCTGACATGTCTCTCCTCGTCTGGTTTTGCATGTAACCTTGTGAAGCTCCGGCAGACGACCTGTCTGAGTCTGCCTCGGATCTCTGCACGCCCCGACCGGCAAGGGAAGAGTGACAGAGAGACGGCGGGAGAGATAAACGTAAACAGAAGTGACACGGAGAAAACAAAAGAGACAAGGACAAAAAGGAAGCTGGAGATAGAAGTCGAAGGAGTGAAGAGAGAGAGAGAGAGAGAGAAAAAGAAGAGTTCGGGGGACAAGAGTAGCAGAGAGAGTTGGGGGGCCAGGAGAGGCAGGTGGAGGGGAGGAGAGATGGAGACGCATCCTTTGGCTCTCAGGAGAAACAAAGTGACACAGTGAGTTAGGATGAGCAGAGCAGAGCTGTCCCCTTGGTTTGGGATTCTGAAATACTGCACCTGATAACCAAATGTCTCTCTTCCTCTACTTCTGCAACTCTCACTGTTATGTTCAAAATAACAGCGTGTTCAAAAAGACTGGGCAAAAAAAGCTCAAAATGCTGCTTATGACGTCAATTACTATACATACAAAACAACTGGAAATATGTCAGTTCAACATAAAGTTGAGCAAATTGGAATGATTGCGGCAATTTTGGAAAAAAATGTGTGTTTTTTGAGCTAGGACGGAATGGTTTTTCAGCCGTATTGAAATTTGTGGATTTGGTACTTTGTTCACATCACGGCAGTTTGCATACAGCAGCAACACGCTTATTTTGCAGCCAGCAGAAGTCATCAAACTTTGAGTTTCATCATCTGTCCGTAGCTCTTCTGTAAAACCGCCGACTACAGTTTCCCCAAAATGCTGCATACACAGGTGGCCAATCCCAATCGTAAGCCACATGTCGCTCCAACGGCTCCATAAGATGCCAACGTTTACTCTGATGGACGAGAAATATGGAGGAATGTCAACATCCAATGCCGCAATAACGCCAAATGACTAGTTGCATTTACAGACTGATTCTTATTTAATAAAAGTATATAAGAAATGAGAAATTTGCAATTGTGTTTTTTTTGACAGCATTATTATGCTGAAAGTAGAAAAGGCATATTAGGTTGTTTGTTCTTCCTTTAAAAGCTCAAAAATTAGTTGTGTGAACCGACACTATGTTGTTTGTAAAATCATTGTTACTTTTATATCCCACCAACAACATCAACAGCCAATGTTATGACACCTGAATCATTATGCTTCAGTGTTTGGAGGTTTTCTAGCAACTGGTTTAAAAAGTAAAATATAAATGTTGCTTTCACCAGTCTATGTTCATTTTCCAACAGCAGCACTTCTCTGCAATTCTTTGAACATATTTTTCTACCTTCAAGCAGCATCATAATCGTTGTACTTTACTGTTCTGAACAATGTCAGAAATGATTCATCTTAAGATTTACATAAAGGAATTCACTGTAGCCAGAGTTCCAGCTGTTTGTAACTCGAGTCTGTCTGTTGGGTTTGTTGTTTTAAATTATTTGCCATGTAAAAATATCATTTCTAATTCTTTCTACCCAAAAAGGAAATGATCTGGTTATCGGCGGCTGCTTTGGTCCCAAGTACAGCGTAGATGATTGATATCCAAAGGAACTCAGCTACATTTAGAGACATTTCACATTAAAAACAAAAACCTTTCTGAATCATGAAATAATCCTGGTGGATTGCTTTTAAACAACATTTGGATGATTCAGACAGAGCTCCGTAAGTTGACAAAAAAATGTATTTAGAGTGCAGAAGTATTATTTATAGAACTGAAAAACCTCACCGTCTTACATTATTTAAAAAGTGCATGAATAAAGTAAAGGATCTTTGAACTTTAGGCTTCGGGTAAAGGAAAAGAAGTAAGGCTGCAGAAAGCAACATCTTGACTTGTTTGACTCGTCATACAAGCCGCACATGGAGAACACGTAATACAGTTTCCTTCAACTCGGAAAAGCTTTTCAACCTGACAGCCCAGTGATTATCCACCTGGAAACTTGATGTGAAAAACAAGCCTGAAAATAAAAGTAACTTTTATTGCAGAAGCATAATCTCACCCTGAAAAAGCTTTACTTTACCTAGAGGTTGTTTTTTCGTTCAGTACTTTATTCCACATGGGACAGGGGCGTGGGATACCATTATTCCTCTGAAACCACTGCATAGCCGTCTGACTTTCTTTTCAGTAAAAAAAAACATGGTGAAACTATGCAATACGATTTACTGCATGACCTTTGCATACATCTAACACTATACCATATGCAATTAGATCATCAACAACAATGGGCTCCTGAAATCTGTTTTTAAAAGAAGCTGAAGTCTGTCAGATGAACTCTGCACCACTCACACCTAACATATTCACACATATGTCATTGCTGTAGGATCACACTCCAAACTTTACTCCAAACTTTACTTTACCTCTGGCAGCATGGCTAACTTTTGTGTTGAATTTGACTACTTAATTGAACTCATTGAGCAAAGGGATTTTCTACATTGCCAGCTAAACTTAAATGAAAAAAAATAAGCAAATAATAGAAATGAGACAGTGATAACATCTGGTGAATCAGAATCCCCCCATCACACATGAGACACGCAATATTCAGAACTGGATGCATTAACTTCAAAGTCATAACGTGATTTGGCTTTCCACTAAATACTCTGAAAAGCATGACTTTGAATATGAAAGCAAACAGCAAAGTGGTAAACAATTATCAAACCTATTAAAATTATTGGCACAATTATCAAAACTTTTACAATTAGCACCTCACATATGAGGGGCTGCCCAAAAGTTTCCAGAATGACGCTGCTGCATGCGCAGTTTTCGTAGTACACGATTCTGCTTGCTAGTTATTTGTTCAACCTTGGCACAATGAGTCCCAATCATTGTGCCAAGCAGTGTTGATGTGGAAGGTTTTGTCTACCAGCAGTGAATTTTCTTGGAAGAGCTTTTATGTCCAGCCGTCGTTTTTCTTCATGGAGACGTTTTATGAGCAGCGCGTGGCTGAAGCTTTGCTTCCTGCTCGGGAAAAAAGCGGTTGATCCTCAATTGATGATCAATTGATTCACCATTTTTAAAGCGGGTGAACCACGAGTAAACTTGAGATTGACACATAGCGTCATCCTTGTAAACAGTCTTCAACATTTGAACGGTTTTGTGGCTTTTTCTTCTGTATCTGTTTTCTGGTTAATGCATGCCAACGCACTGCTGTGCAACTTGAATCTCAATTTTTCTGTCTTTAACTCATTTAAGGGAGATATGCGCCTCTGTGTCTTTAAAAGCGCGTAGATACTCTCACCAACATAAAATAGCAAGCAATAAATGAAATGAAACACTGCTTAATTTACAAGCATTTTTGAAGGTATGTATAGTCATACCAACAATGTCATCAGCAATTCTGCTTAAAACAATAATTTTGTACTATGGAACTTTTTTCACTCAAATGAAACATTTGTTATGCTACTTTAATTAAAGATGATTTTATTTCAAGCTATTTTACATTTTTCCCAGGGTATCGCTCACTTTTCAAAAAATTGATTACTGTAAGTTGATCCCATTTTTCAATGCATGGGAGAGTTGAAAATGTTTCTTTCTTTCAAGAAAATTGAGCTTTAAAACTCTGAGTAAAAAAAAACTTCCATCAGAACTAATCAATACTTTTACATTAACAATAGATCAGATTTCTGTAAAATGTCAGTTTTCCAGTTTTTTTTTTTTTTTTGATAATTAGACATGGAATTCCTTGACAGCGTATTGCATGTCTCCGCGTGAGATTTTTTCTTTCCATCTTTAAGACGTTTGACTCGTTGGTCTTTGGTATGTCGTTCTGAGAATGACATAACCTTTCAAATCCAAGAGGGAACGAGTTTCTAGAAATGTCATAAAGCCTCCGCCTCCAGCAGGATAATATGAAGTTCCTTCTTTGTAAACAGCAAAAGTGAATTGGAAATCTTTGGACTGATAAGTGTCTCTTTTTTTTATTCATCAGCATTAGTGTGGAGATGGCCAGAGGCAGCCCTCTGGCTACTGGCTGTGACAAGCTACACACTGTCAGTTTCTCTGAGTGTGTGTCTATATATGTGCTGGGTGCGAGCTAAAGGGGCTCCTTATTTTGCTGCTGATGGTGAAGTCTAATGGAGTGAGCTATGGAGTGAGCTATAAGGTTTGGAGTGACAGCAAAAGGGTGGGTGGGGACTGAAGGGGCTTGAAAGGCAGGAGAGTGAAAGACGGAGGGATGGAGGGTGTCTGAAGAAGGGGGGGGGGGGGGGGGCCCGGCGCCTGAGGTCCAATTCCATCAACTGAGGAAATTGTGCGGAGCGAATGCTAGAATGAGGAGGAGGTGGCTGAGGATGAGTTCGGAAAGGGGAGAAAAGGAGAGACACTGCGACTACAGAGGCCCTGTTGGTAACAAAGAAGTTATGTTTTGGGATAACCCTCTTTCTTCTGATGCATATTCAGTGTGAAAGGCCATATTTCAATGGATTTAGTTTATTAAAGCACTTAGTTCTGACCTTTTAAGCACTGGGAACACCTTCACGTTACCTATACCTATTGACACTTTTCACATTTTGCCAAATTATAGCCACAAATGTTTAGATTTTATAAAAATTTAATTTTATATAATCATAGTGTTCCTTCCAAATCCAATTTTCCACCAACTTGTGTTGGTTTATCATGTAAAAATAACATTCAATTAATTAAAGTTGGAGGTTTTTATCTGACAAAATGTAAACCATTGTCACAAAGAAACTACTTTAAATTTGTTCCTTCACCATTTTATTAGCTGTATCTTGTAAATAAGCATTATGTTCCATTTGTACTGTTCAATGTTTTGCTGCAGCTTTTAAATATTTTAAATCTAACATCAATAAAACTGTTGCTGTCCCATCCCACTGTCTACGGTAAATTGTAATTTCACCCTTTCAAGAACATTTTCCTTCCAAACTAAAAACCACCTTGGTCTTAAATACGTTTCCCCAGATATGAGTTGTCAGAAGATCTGGAGCACCAGCTTAAAGATGGTTTGCACAAAGATCGACCTAAAGCTCATTGTAGATCATGCATGTAAGTCAAGGTACAATGATAATTTAAAATATATTGTCTCTGTTTCTTTGAATTTATACATAGGCAAAACACACAGCAATGAATGTGAATGAATAATGGGCATGTAGAAAATGGACCTACGTGGAAGGTTATAGTTCTTGATTTGCCGTAAGAAAATAAGATTAATTACAGGGAATTTTGACTTCCCAGTTAGATAAAAACTTAAAACGGCCTCCAAAGTCTGAATTTCTGGGAAAGTATGGAGCAACTTCAACTATCCATAGTTACGACTTGCAAAGACAACTTTGTTTCAGTATGGCTGGTCCTTGGATCAACAGTAGTAAGTTGTGGCGGAAACTTGTCTATTTCACAAGATACACTTATAAGATTGCATCTATGTCAATGTTACATCTAGCACCTGCAACTAAACTGAAAAAATTAAAAGTGGTGTTTGATTATGGAAAGTAAAGCATAAAATGATGTTCGTAAGAGGTTCTGCAAACGATGTCTATGGGTGTCGCCATGTTGAGATGCCAACTACTTTGACTATGTTAACTGGAACGCTGTTAGCTTAGCTGTGACATCAAACCAAGCTCGGAGTTCAGATGAGTGCGTTGAGGTGTAGTCTTTGGAGTATAAAGAAAAGAGTAGGGGACAGAAAGGTTTGAATGGTGTAGAATAAGGTGAGGTGACGTCTCATCTTTGGGTCATAGCTGAACTATCTCAGCCTCAGATTTGCTGATTCTTGAGCAGAGATACACATACATCTTAGCTGGTAATCAAATGCTGTATCCTGTAACAAAGACTGTGTCTTCTTCCTGTTTCATATAAAGTAGCAGAAAGGGAATATAATGTATTTTATAATGTATTTGACTTTTTTTTTTTACAGTCCCTTAACTTCATTTCTTCTATAGGTTCAAGAATTGTTCTTACATTAAATTAGAGGTTAAATTATACAAGGTTTTCCAAGTGGAAGTTTCAAACTCTACAACTTCAGAGTTTAACACAGGCAATTACTGACAGTGAGCTGTGAACGCAGCATTCGGGAACCACTTAAGCATTTCCTGTTTAGAATGACTGACTGCGGAAAACAATGAGGTCATCAGCAAGCCTGTATTATTTCCATCTCCAATTCAAAAATCTCTTGACAGTGTGTCTCCGGAATGTCGACCGTTGCATCAGCCTGACAGCTGCCATCCTCAGTCGAAATGGAGGGTGACGTCTGAGAGGATTGCAGAGGTTTCATTTTCTCCAGCACTCTGCAGATCAGTGTCTTTGATAGACTTGCATCATTTTCCATTGGTTTGGGTGTGTGGGCTCATCACTGCAAGCCTCACACATTTGTTTTTTAACTTAAAAGTCTTTAAGCAGGATAACGATTACTTTACAGAAAACTTTGGGTGTTACAGTTGTGCTCACATGCATTTACTGCACAGTGAAGAAATGTGTCTTCAATTGGGAAGGTTTTCCTGTGCGTGAACAAGCACCTGTTTTTGTGGGTGTGTGTCATTGTTTGAGCAGAGTCTTGCCGTATGAATCAGGCCTTCCACGGAGCCTGTCAATCATCCAGAGTGGCGGCGCCTTATTGGCTATTATCTGTGCTGTCAGGGGCCCGGCCATGCCTCCACCTAAACACATCAGTCTCTGTCAGCTCACACACTGCTTGTGGATGGAGCTGTGGAGCATGAAGCCGCATGCTACTGTTATCATTATTTAAAGTGGCAGATGCTGCTTCAAGATGAAATTTGAACAACAAATGGGTCTTGATGTAGAGTCTGGCTTCCCTTCTTTGGCTTCTCCCCCCCACACACACAAATGAATGCAGTTGGACTAGATGCGGAAACGATTAACATGTAATGCGGTGGAATCGCACTAAATGTATTCAAACTGCTGCAACTGAAGGATAACTCCATTTCCTTTAGTGTTTATTGACTGGATTTTTAAATAAAATCAAATCCTGCACTGAGTCTGATCCCCGTGTACAGTAGGACTTACTGTATTTCTCCAGCTATCATTATGCCAAGAACATCGCAGAGTCCTCTGTATGTTTACTGCCGAGGCTGACACAGATTCCAAATTTGTCATGCCTCGTGGGAAATATGAGAGCCAAATTTAAATTAACTCTTGCAATTACTGCGATGCAGTTCGGGTAATGGTTTCCTAGGCAGCTATACTCTCAAGACTTCCCTAATGTGTCTCAGTCCAACATGTGCAGGTAATATTAGGCGACAGAAAATGAAAGCTGCAACACAAGAAGCACTGGTATCCAATACATTCACGCTGACCTTAAGCTGTTTTTGCAAAATATACAAGTCAGATTGAATGGAGATGCATCTGGAAACATTTTCTTTCACAAAGATTCTCAATTTAATGTGAATCTGGACCTTAACTGGAAATACACTGTAGCTCTGGATGTATGTTTAGTGTCATAAATGTCATTAACCTGCGAGACGTTGTACCTCCAACCTCGTCTCAAGGCTCTTGCAGCTTTTAACAGAAGTTCTCAGTTTTTAGCCTTATACATCACCTCTGACCTGCTTGGCTCCTCCAAGGGGACAGTTTGCCTCCTGGCAACGTATCCTTCTCTACATGATGCTGCAGAGCAATTGGGCGTAAATATAAATCAACAGAACTCTTAAGAATTTTATTTGCAAAACGTAGTTAAAATGTGGCTGAAAAATGTATCACAATACAAGTCGTTATTGATGATTATTGACTCGTTTTTGTTTTAAATATCTGAAATACTGATAAACTGATGTGATATTTTCTGTTTAATCCACAGTTTTCACTGCTTCCTATTTTTAAGCTCTTGTGAGGCACGGAGGTGAAACCTGAAACTGCTGCTGCGCAACATGCTGTTGCTAGGTAACAAAAGAATGAGTGAATTAGTTGATTCAATCTTGCTTAAAAGGTTGAGTTGCCAAAGCCTTTCCTCTGCCTACATCCCCCAGAATGCTGTGCAGTTCTGGATCGGAGTTTGGTGAAATTATTGAATATTCTATCAGATGTATTGATCATCTGTCTATCGCAATACATTAGTTATTGATTTACTGTCCAATCCTAAAAGAAAATAGTAAAAATCAGGTCTGGTCACAGTTATTCAATACTCATTGTTGACCAATTACACAATCACAATAAAATATATTGAAGTTTGTACATTTTTAGTTTGTTTTTCTAAAAAAAAAAAAAATTATATAATATTTTTTTATTATTTAAAACAACACTGCCAGTGACTGCAAAAAAAAATCCATTAATGAATCCCCTCGCCAGCACTTGTGGGGAGAAAAAAAAAAGATGATCAGGCATTCCTAGTTAAACTGAAGCCATCTAATATTTATTACCTACATAACTGACTCTCTTGTGTACTGCTAGAACATTTAGCCGCATGCAGGGAGGTGAGGGGTTAAAAGGGGAACAGCGGTGCCATAAAAGAAACAATGAAATAAACATGACTCAGAGTGAAAGAGCTGGCATAACCTCGACAGCGGGGAGGAGCGGCTGCCGACGGCAGCAAACAACAAGCCGTCGTCTCAGGCTCAAACTTTGACCTTGTCTCATGACACAACCAGACAACTGTGATGTTGTAGGAAAAAAATTGCAACAAATTGGTTCCATTAGAGCTGATTTAGAGGGTTAATATTCCCTTTATAATGCATTTTTTTGGATAAAAAATGAATGAAGACTAAAATGAAAGAATCTCTACTTCCATATACAAATGTATGCACAATAACTTTTTTCCTAAGCAGAGGAATATTTAGAGAAGAAGCCGTAGATGACCCAGGGAAACGGCTTCAGCACTAAGCTTAACAAAATGAGGAGCAAAGAAAAAAGAAGAAGAAGAAAAAAAAAGCTTCTGTAGCTTTAAATCCAGCTGGAACCAGTTGTAGCCTGTAGCCAAAACAATGTGGGACTCTCACATTGTGTGTGTATGAGCCTGTGAAGCTAATGTGTGTAGCCATTCGCAACAAAGTGCTTCTTTAAGAGATAAGAAAACGATGGATTACGCTCACCTCTTTCTCTGCTCCATTTTTTTAATCCTTACATGTAGAGCTGCTTGAACATAAGGATGCAGTGTGTTCTGGAAGCATTAATGATGACCTGAAATTTCTTCATAGTTTGACATTTTAAATGACAAATGACACAAAGTGGTACTTTACTTCACAGTGAAAGTTTGGAGTTTCTCACAGATTGTAGGTTGAAAAAAAGAA
Organism: Micropoecilia bifurca; assembly: GCA_903067075.1. NCBI lineage: Eukaryota > Metazoa > Chordata > Actinopteri > Cyprinodontiformes > Poeciliidae > Micropoecilia > Micropoecilia bifurca. Next base: position 59,606 of record CAEGAF010126367.1, read on the forward strand.
TTAAAAATACATATATTAATTGGTCACAAGTTAATTATGTTTGACTGCGGAAACCAATGAACTTATGTTAACTTGGATAAACTTGATTTGATAACTTGCGACCCAACAATGCATTTTATTTCTGTAGGATCATCTGCTCTATTTAGCAGTGTACAGAATGACAGCATGCATGTGGAAGGTCATCCAAACTGGAATCATTTTTATGGTGGAGAGAAACACTGTACAATCTTTAAATGCACCATGCAAAACACAATAGTGGCCACTTTTTCACAAATAATTATTTAACCAATCCAATCCAGTAACAGCTGTGAACAACTTTCTTTTTGGTGCATTGCATACAATTATAATAAAGTACAGTTAGGTCAATGGTTGTTATGTGAAAAAATGAGCGCAAGTTCAAAGAGATTGAGTATTTTTTGTAAAAAGCACAAGTATAATAGCTTTGTCTCTCATATTCTGTCTGAATTCATGCATTTACACATTTGTGCAGCACCAGTTCCATTTCTTGAAGTGTTCTTCAAGAAATAGAAACGGCTTAAGCCTTGTCGTTGCGTCCCGAGCTTGAGCTAGCTGCTCCAAAGACAGCAATTTCATCCTAAGGCATCTGTTCACTCGTCTAAAATTAGAGAAGATCCAAAGTCTTTTCAAGGAGAACCAGCCTGAGTCAGCGGCCTCCTGGGAACATCCGAACGTTTAGCCCCTATCAATCATTTTACACCCGATTTACAGCGAGCTTGAAACTGGAAGTTTTGCTTGGTAGCTCGTGCAGCAATGCAGAGACGATGCAATGAGACGAGAGAGAGATAGTGAAAGAGAGAGTGTGGTTGTTGGTTTACTAAAAAAAACTAAACACTAGCTGCTTTCCAAAATCCTGTCTGACTACAATCAAATCAAGTGATCCTGAAATGCAGAGTTGAATATGTAATTACTGCCAGAAAGAAAAGTAGTATTTACTATTTGTGGAGCTTGGCTCACTGGAACTATGCTAATCCAAGATTGCTAGTGCAGCGTCACTGACCGTATAGCCTCATCCTGAGTGAAAATACTTCAGTTTACTTGTGTGTACTGCAAGTGAAACAAAGAGCAAGTAGAAAATAAAAACAAATAAATAAATAATTGATCTGGACAACAACTACAAATCAAGCATCTCAAACAAAGTCCATTGCATGCCAGACGCTGCATGTCTGTCAAGAGCATCGTCTTGGTACATATCTAATGGGAAAAATGTTTGTCTTGTACAAAACTGAGGCAGGGATAAATCAGCATGCTGACAGGGTGGGTGTGAAAGGGGGAGTGGGAGAGAATAGGAATGAAAATACAAATCACAAACGGGAGGATGAGAGAGAATCACTCCCAGCTCGGACTCTGACATCGGATAAGTCAGGGTGGTACGACTTCAGAAGATGTGAAGACAAGTCTCTCTGAAATGCACGGACTGATGTTCAGTCTCACAAATTTCCCTTATTTTTTTTTTACGCAGCACCCAGGAGTTTCTCTCTCCCTCTCTTTTTTGCTTCATCAAATAGCAAAAGATGCTTTATATGGTCTGGTGCTCTAAAAGCTTCCCTTTTGTCTATTTCGCCAGCTCCCCTCTCCGTTTCACCCTGTTCTCTCTCCCAGGGGAGACTTCAAACTACAAGGGAAGAGGAACAAATGCCAGAGGGATTCCTGCCTGTTGGATAACGCAGAGAGCGAATGCCTCGTTTTACTTCTGTGCCCCGTTTCCACCAGCGTTAAGGACATTACATTAAAAACTTTAGGTATGTTTCAGTAAGTCAAAGAGAGAAAAAAAGAGAACCACTCGACACGTTTCCTCATAATTTCGCATTTCATATCTAACCAAGAATGGATGAAGCACATCAAAGTTGAGAAATAGGCGAGTAAGTTTACAACTTTTATTAGTGAGAAAGACTGAAAATAAATTGCGAGCTTTGAAAAGTGTTTTTACCTTTTTTCTCACTTTGCATGGTAGCCAATTTTGAAACAAGGCAGGCCAAAGACTCTCTTCATGTGTCCACTTCCTGACTTCTGCTTTTTCTGAATAACTTTGTTCTTGTTTCTCTCATTTTGAAGACTGTCTAAGAATATGCAACCCTCAGTGTCATATTTACACAACAAACTGCTAATCAAAATCTCAGATATCACTCAAATGTAACAAACATAAAGACTTCAGTTGCATGTAATTAAACTATTTGTAGCACTAGGTATTTAAAAATACATTTTCAAATTTCAAAATAACTGCACAACTTTGGATTTGAAAAACCTTTTATGAGTTCATCATACACACACACACACACTCCAAAAGAGTGGGTGTTGTTGCTTTCAGCATTTACTGGCTGTGTCCTAATAAACTAGATAGACCTAATTTTATCTACGCTGCCTACATGTAGGGCAGGATACAGCGAATACAAAGGCATATATAATATGATATCAGCTGTACAGTTTGTGAAACATAAAGCACAGCCTCTTTAGTTCTTTGACCTTATGAATGTGATAATAAGAATAACATGCCTGTTTGAGATTTCAGATTTTTTAACTGTGTTCATAGAGAACCTGAACACCACATATTTCACACCATCATTATTTATCAAGTTAAAACAGAACTGAGTGTAGGTAGAGCCCATATACTCCACAATTCAGTGAGTTAATACTGTTGGTGGGTTGGATCATTTATTTCACACATTTTTTCTTTGTCAAGTACCTGCAAGAGCTAATTTGATGCTGTCGACTGGACGCTATGACAGATGTAAGAAAAATAAAGATTTCTTCTTTCCAATATTGCAATAAATACAAAAAATATTCTCAAGTGCCAAGATTTCAATCACACTGAGGTCTTGACTTTGACTAGCCCATATGGTTCCACTTGATTATTTAATGTAGTGCCATTTGATTAGCAGCACTTTGGTGCCACTGCTGATACCTAACTTAGTTAGTTGAATAAAGTCTGAATTTGACCTGATAAACAGTCTCTCTTGAATTGATTCTGAGCAAAAGAAACAACAGAAACAGCAAAGATGTACTTAGCTTAATATTTGCAGGGTTTTGTTTAGAATAAATGGGAATGCTTGGTTTTGTGTATTTAAATAGACTTGAGGTGAGATGTAATTAATTTAGGAACCTGGTAAACACTACGAGATTTTTATTTTCTTTTGTTCTTTTTTACATTTACAACATTACTGAGCATCTTTCTGAACCAGTGAAATTTAAAACACTTATAGAAATGTGTGTTTATGCATACGTTTGAACCGGTCAACATTAAAGTCAATTCCTGTGGGAGAGTTAGTTGCTCGGTACAGAGGTCAGCCCCATCCTGCAGGCTATCGCACCAAAATGTCTATTTCTGGAATCTGCTTGCGAGCGTCTCTGTGCATGAGTGTTTCACCCATTATGAGAGGGTGGCCATGATAATGCGTCGCTCTCGCCGTAGTCCAGGTGTGCCAATTACAAGGTGGTACGAGCGCGGCAGTGTTAGGAGGCTGAGCACCGGGCGCAGTTGCAGGATTTGCGGTTTATGGAGTAAAAAGGTTGAGTTTCAGTGTCAATCACCAGCACTAAGTGATTTCCCGTAACACAAAGAGTCATTTTGCTTCTTTTTTTCCTTCTTACGCCTACACCACTTGGTCTAAAGCTGGGAAAGCACAGACTCTCTCTCACTCACACACAGAGAGTTGTGAAAAAGGATTCAGCCTGTTTTATTGGTCATACTTTGAGGTCAAACAAATTTTTGTAGTAGACAAGGATAACCACGATGAATTTAAAATGAAGCTTGCCAATTATTTCATTTATTCAGGAGAAAGAAGGTTAGAAAATGAACCAAGTTGTATGTGAAAATAAACACCCTCATCTTTGGTAAATCCTGAATTAAATTGAGACTTAGCAAAATTACTCTTTGGCTGGTTTTACTACACACACCCATGCCTAACCGGCAGAGTCAAGAAATCAATTAAATAGAACGTGTTGGCAACATGAAGTAGGTTACAAATCTGAGAAAGCAAGACATCCAAAGAAAGTAATTGACATTTACAATGACTTTGTAAAGACCAATTGACTTGAAAAGGTTTGGAAAGTAATTTCTGAAGATTTAGAACTCCAGAGTACCACAGACGGTATGAAAAAACAATGGAAAACCATCGCAGGAGTGGTTGGTCCATTCAAAGTTACTCCTGAAAGCATTGCAGGCTCATCCAGGAGGTTACTGAAGAATCCAGAACATCTAAAGCACCGCAGACCACGATCTGTGAGACTTTTGGGATAATTTTCAGCAGACTAAAAACGGAAAAGGGAAACATTTTATATCTGGAGTAAAACTAGCATAGAACTGCAGAAAAATAGCATCTTTACTTGAAAGTTCTCCTCTGAATTGATCCTTTGGGTGGTCTCTTCTCTTCAAATCTGAACTTACTTTCCAACTGACTACAATAAGGGAAGAAAAATAAATTAAAAAAACATTTCCTCAGATATCATAAATTCTTGATGGCAGTTGCCAAGGGTGACAATTTAGGGGGCAATTCTGATAACTTTCTGACATGAATTGTCATTTGAAAACGTTTTATATTTATTTGGTCATCCTTGTCTAATGTGAACATTTATTTGACAATTTGGAAAAGTGGAATAGTGACTAACCAGCAAAAACAAAAGAAATCTGTAAAGTGACAAATGCATTTCCACAGCAATGTTTTCATCCAATGATTCCATGACTCAGCAGCTGAGCTGAGGATAATCATAATGGTTTATTTCAGTTTGTCTAGGCACTGTAAGAGCTGGAGGAGGTAATTTACACTGAGAAGAACCATAAAGAGAAGAGAAGAAAAAACAGGTCCCTAATAGTGTGCAAGATCATGAAAACAGAGCTCAGTCTGTGCGACTGTGTGTGTTTAGTCAAACTCTTTAACCTCTTTGTGCGAGAGATGAAACATTAATCAGCAGTGGTGAGGTGAGAGGATAGAAATTCTCCGGAGTGTCTAAATGAACACATTTCATATGTAATTATTCATGGTGAGATGTTTAATCTGATGTCGCTCAGGAGTGGAGACATTCTGGAAGCTCTTCAGGAGAAGTTATCACTATCAATATGAGCTGGATGCTAAAACTGAAGCAATCATTTCAGTTAGACTCTCCAGGTTTCAGTGAAATTCTGAAATTCTGATAGAAAATCAACAACTGCTGGAATCTTTTGCTCCTGGCTGGCTGACAAAATGGATAAACTAAACCTAACAGTGTGCAACAAGTTACTCAAATTCAACAGTACAATTAATATACAGCAACTAACAAGATAGATATATTTTAATTGTTTATGATAATTTTGGTTAGTATAATTTCCTGCTAACTCCAACTTCCTCCAAATGTCCAAAAATATGACTATTGGATTATTAGGTCTCTCTAAATTGCCCTTGTGTGTGTGTGTGTGTGTGTGTGTGTGTGTGTGTGTGTGTGTGTGTGTGTGTGTGTGTGTGTGTGTGTGTGTGTGTGCGTGTGCGTGCGTGTATGTTTTCTTGCGCTGGACTGGTGATCTGTCCAAGGCGCAATGCACTGCGCGTCCCTCTACGACTTCAACCAAACTCTTAAATAGTCTTTGCTTCACAATCATCTCAAAGCTGCATTTATCCCTCGTAAGCTTTTTTCAACCACACTTTTTTCTTCCACTTAACTTTTCAATAATATGCTCAGACAGAGTCATCTTTTCAGCAATGAGACTTTGTGGTTTTTTCAACTTTAAAGCTTTTCAATGATTTTATGCAAGATGACAAAGTAAGCAGGAAAATTATTTTTCTATTCTGTACTTAATTGCAATATTGTGTAAAATACATTTGTTGAAAACACATTTTGGGATTTCTTTAGATGCAAGACAATGTCAAAATATAACATACAAAAGCTTGAGCTTCAGTTTTTGAATTCAATTGCTAAAATAACTTGTCAAAATATTATTCTTTTAGGTATAACTGCATGTACCTAAAAAAAAATGACAAAAGCATTTCTATTTATTTTTTCCAACTGACGTTATTTAGGAAATAAAAATAAGTTTTCATGATGGGAAAAAGCGGCAGGTTATTTCATTTTAAGCTGTTGGTGACGCAGAAAATTATTCTACTTATTATTCTCTCAAAGGTTGAAGGTTTTTTGACTCATTACAATGTTTTTTTTTCTTTTCCCATCATAGCTCTGAATGTTGCATCCAGTAAATTCTATGTAGATGTATTTTTCAAAGAATCATTTGCGTGAGGAAATTATTCTATGAAATCATAACTAACCATTGTTAGCTAACTAAAACTTTATGCAAAGATTTTAGTTTTATATGTGAACTAAGCTGAATAATATACAAGCAGGTATGGATGATTTTGTCACAGTTTTGAGGCTCTTAAAAGGAGCAATAATTTAGACCATTTATATTTATGTTCTGTCATGCTTACATGAAAATCTAAATATAGTTTTCATATATACACAAAAAGGCATAAAAACCAAAGCTCTCGCAAATCAAATTGAGATGAGCTCACCAGTTAATGGTGGATAGCAGGAGTCCATTAACAAAAAACTCCAGAGATTAAGGCCTTTTTCTAACGTTCATATTAAAGGGCATACAGGATAAAACACGGCATAAATGCTCCCAAACTTATTGGACCATAAATTCATGCCAGTAATTCATAAAAGATGACCTCAAAGCCGGTGATAGCTGAGCATAACAAATGAGGAGCGTCGAGGCCGAGGGCTGGGAGAGAAATCTCAAGGCGAGCCGTGGGGATCGGTGTGTTTGTGCATTTGAATGGCATTCCTGCACTGAACTTTCAGTTTCAATTTATGATCCATTAGCCTATAATAAGTGTCGCGCGTTCCCTCCTGCCCTGAGTGGCAACAGCCGGGGGTTGGAGGGGGGACTGCGAGGGGGGAGGGGGGGGCAGGAGAAGTGAAAGGGCATTTGGAAGTCGGTGGCACGGCAACGCAATCCAGTGATTAGAGCACTTCTGGTAAATAGCGTGACATTTAACGACATACAGTAAGCGTGGCACGACGCAGGGCATGTAGACGTCTCTTCACAAGGCTTCCTCTACGTGTGATTGATCAAAATAAAAGCTACAATAACATCAGAATTAAGTCTTTTAATTTGTTTTAGTATCTATTTATAAAAACAAAAACCCTAAGTAAAGCACATGAGAAATGTGTCCCTTTCATGCGTAGTTCACTGAAGACAACAATCTAAAAGTCATTTTCTTGTGCTGCTTGTAGATTTGTATGTTATAAATGCACACAGATCACTAAAGTGGACACTAGTGCATCGTACAATCAACTCCTGGCTGTCCACTGCAAGTGCAAGAATAATTTTGTTAAATCCAATACGGCAGACAAATGAAAAAGCAACTCAGGGACATCCAGTCCTATATCGTAGAGGCCTCTTCATGTAAAAAAGAAAAAAATATTGTGATGTCAAGTAACCCCTAAGGAAAAATACATTTCCAAGTTACTTTGTATCTGGAGAAAATTATAACCGATCACCTAGAAAAACATCCTAAAAATTATTTTCCTACCTATTTTTACACCTGAAGAAAATCAAAAACACTTTGGAAAGACTCCTAGAAGAAACCCTGCTTCATCCATGATTCAAAATCCTTGTGGACCAAGCACAAGCTGCCACCATGTAGCTATCATCTTATCATCTGCAATAAGTAATCTCCTGGCCTTAACACCAGACAGAGTGATCCACTTCAAACGCAGCTTCACCCTGTATCTCCTCGATCTTTGCGGCCTTTAATGTTGCAGGGAAAATTATTAGTAGCTTGATTCCGAGATCAAACGAACCGAGGTACTCCTCCAGTAGCTTGTCCTCTCATCAGGGAGGCTCATTGAGGAGAAGGTCCTCCAGGTTGTGGGCTGCATTCATCCACTGCCCCTCCAGAATGACAGCAGGCAGCCTGCCTGTCAGCAACCGTTTTCTTGGTTCCAGGACTGATCCTGTCCTGTGAAGTTTCTTGTATTCAGGGAGCATGCAGAGAGCAGACGGAGATTTGACAGTTCCTTTGTTGTTACTCTCTTTTTTTTCTTTCACAGCTTAAATGAGAAATGGAGGAGGATGAGATGAATGTTCCTTGAGTTGTCTGACCACCTGCAATTATGTCTTGCACATAAAACCAGAGCAGATGCACTAATCAAGACAAAACTCATGCTCTCTTGTTTATTTACACACATATCTAGCACAGGTGGGGGAATCTATCAATGCATTTGAAAAGACTAGGCTTTATGACAATGTGGCAACAAGTTCCCCTTTAAAAGAAAGCAGCAAGTCTCCTTTTGCAGTGTGCCAGACTGCATTTATTAGGAAGGAATTTGACCTTTCAAAAATGGAGATGGGAGACTAAACAATAAACATACAGCCTTTGTTACAACACAATGGTTTAGATCAAATGGTATCCATGTGTTATGGAGGCCCGTGCATGTCTAATGTCCAGACCTAAATCCAACTGTGGATTTGATGTTCACAAATGTTCTCTGCCCAATCTAAGGTTTGACTCAAGCTTCTTCGTAAAGAAGAATGGGCAAAAAAATGTGTCTCTTCTATGAGCACCTGTCTCATAAAAACATACCCCAACTGCAGAGAAAGAGATCTCCACTAACTACTGACTCAAAGTACCTTCAGACAGATAAATGCTACACTTGAAATAATGTACATTTCGTTTTTCACTTGAATTTTCTACTACCCTTTGTTGGTCTGCTTCATTAAAGCCCAACAAAACCTTTACAAATCTGTGGCTGTTATGATGAAAAGAAAAACATTCAAGGGGTATCAACCTAAAGGGCCCAAAGTAGTTTGTGTGCTCACAAAAATAAGAAACTGTTAACATCTACGTGACACTAGACACTACTTTTGTCAGTTTGATGCCTAAATATAATGATTCAAAAAGTGACCTCTGTGCAATTTATTTTTATTGTTTTTTGCTCTCCACTTGTAGTCCAGTTTCAACGTGAGGAGTCCGACACACATCCAGGCCCATTTTTCTTCTTCATCTGTGAGTTCATTGAACGGAACAAGTGGAAGGTTTTAATTAAACTGCACAAATCAAGTTCAAGGTGTGAAAGTGCCAAGACTGAATTAATTCACCGCGCTAAAAAGAAAAGCGCATCCCAAGATCCTTAAAACCTGCACATTTCAATGTGCCAGACAAATTGTGACAGCTACACGCCGAGGCCGCGCAGCGGGCGGAATAATAGACAGAAACCAAGCTGAAATCCTTGAGCACATTAACATTTAAAGTAGGTCAGAATCTCCCCATTGTTCGGCCCAATTTTCAAACATGAAATTACAGTTGGGGGTGAGCAGGGCTTTGCGGTCATCCGCAGCATATGTAATCTGAGGAGAGGATTATGCGTTTTTAAACTGCGGCAAATGAAAACCAGAACCAAACGTAATATGATGAAAAGCTTATTTTATCAGTTTGATTCATCCAAAAGGCAGAATTAAGAAAAAAAAAGAGAGAGAAATACTTTTCTTTTTAAAAAGGCTGTAAACATTTTCAACAATAGCTTTAGGTTGTCTCTGCTGATTCTTGCTTTGTTCCTACCCAACAGTCTGTCAAGATGTTTTGCTCTGTGGTGGATATGCAATCTGCTGTGTTCATCCATTCATTTTTTTGTTATGAATCATGGCAGGTATCAGGTAAAATATTCAAAGGGATTGAATTTTTTCCCATTTTGGCATCTCAAACATCAGTGTATGCTATTAATTATGATTTCAAAGTGATGTCTGGTTATCATTTTAAAATAAACGTTTTCAAAAACAAAAAAAAAATCTATTCTTTGGAAGAGCAAGAAACCTTTGATACACCTGTTATCTCTGGTATGTTTCTTCCATGGTCACATTTGACTTACAGGTGACGTTCTTTTTCCAACATTTTTTGCAGTTTTTGAATCTCATCCTGCTGTGATTTGATTTCAGCCTGATATGCAATCTTTTGGTCTCTTTCCACATGGAGTTCAAAAATCTTACTCTACAATTCTGTTTTAAGATCCTCTACCTGCGTTGTGAGATCTTTGACATGTTGCCTCATCTTTTCCATGTCTTCCACTAAGGTGGTGATCTCGAGGCCAGCAGAGGGAGTCGTTTCCTGCTTGATTTCCAATGATCTTGGACTCTCCAAGCCGCCAGAAGAACTTGATTCCCCCTGGATATCTGTTGATTCATTTTAATGGGGCTGTCACTGTCATCTTCCAATAGGAAAACGAGAGCGTCGTAGTCGACTTGGATGTTGAGGTCCATCATGTCGATCCATGAAAGCTCAGCTGGAAAAGCTTCATGTTCACAACCAATCTGTTGTTGCTTCATGTCGATATTCTGGTCAATTCTTACTTCTCTGAAAGGTGTGTAATATCTGGAATCAATCTCCGGCTCTTTTCGATAAATTTCGAACGTGATCTGAATAATGATCTGTCGCAATAGAACTGTGGAACAGGTCTGAGAAAACAGTCTGTGAGCTACATTCAAGAGAGAGATTCGCTTGTGATATAGAGTGACAACATCAATGCTGATGTTATTGATACCACTGGAATTGAACATTCTATTGTAGCCTGACGTAAAAACATTTTTCTAGACAATGTCAAACATTGAGAAATTTTAATTTTTGTTATGAAACATTATGAAGCCAAAAGAAGAAAACCCTCAGAAATACACAGGGTAGGGTTGCCACTGGTCCATAAAATACAGAATCATCCCGTATATAGCTGATAAATGTTGCGTTTGTTCCGTATTTCTATAAATGTCCAATAGACATGCCTATCACACACATATCAACGCTATATGTTCTAATTTGTGTTAATCTGATACATAAAACCCCATTAAAAGACACTTAGGTTTGTGGCTGAATCACAAAAACATTAACACAAATTTAAGGGGATTTAAATACTCTCAAGCTGCTGTACTGTATGTTACAAAACCTTTTCTTGCCAGTTAAATAATCTCACATTATGTTGTCACATAATATTTACTTGGAGGTGTAAAGTGAGGTGAGAGTTTAACTGCTGTTTAAAATGTAGGAAAAGAAGCCGTAACTTAATTTCCACAGAGCCCACTGGCAAATAAAATGATGACAAGGGTATTATTCAGGTCTATAGAGGTAATCACTGCATTTTCTTGAGCAAACACCGAAGAAAAGAAAAGAAAAGCATTTAAGGCTAAAAAAAGAAAAATCTAATACTGGCTAGATTAACAAACTTGAAACCATTGGTGCTATGAATATTGCCTGATATCCCCGGAGGGCAAGGCTACAGAGGGATCCATTTACTCCCACTCCCCCCTTTCTCTTTTTCTCCAGTATGACTTCAAAGGTCGACTCCCCTTTGCTAAATTCAGAGTCAGGTGGGGTGAGTGCAGCGCACAAATTGCAGAATCACACATCTCACACCCCTTTTAAGTGCTAATCACAATCACTCGCCGAATCGATTGGATGACAAATTAGAATATTAGAATACCACAAACGTTTAGGTCATTGGAAATTACGGGTGCCACACACACACACACCGCTAACCCTCCCCAACAAAACCTCTGTGACATCTGCTTGCTCCGTGTTTCGTAATCACTTACGTTGCTATCAGAAAAAAGTTTGGCATATGGCTCTGAAAAAGGAAAACATTTCACCCTATCAAATTCTATCACAATCTGTGCTGACACCTCGACTAGGGAATCTTTGAAACATTCTGAGGTAAAAGTTGGGAGGCACCTTCCTCTCACACAGGTGAGAGGAAGGAGATGGGGGCATGGATAAGAAGAGGATTTCTTATACATTATGAGGAAGGGACTCTCTTTTGGGGTACAAAAAAAAGCAAAGCTTTAAACTGGCAGGCAGAAAGCTCTATCAGGACCGAGGCACACATCCATCAGGAAAAGGCACTAAGGCAACTGGGGATAAAGCACAGAGGCATGAAGAGAGGCTATTTCCATGGGGAGTCCTTGGAGAGGCCAGACCCAAACTACTACTGAAGCCTAGCAATGAGAGGTCTCTCTCAGGGGGGGGGCAGAAAAGGATAAGAGGCCCTGGTGGAAGAACTCTCACGTCAGCACTTCAATCATGCCTAATCCCTGCTTAGTACACCCACTGCTATGGCAAGGAGAGAGTGAGGAAAAGGAGGGGTGTGAGGATGATGAGAGGGGAGGCCAGGAGACAGATGAACTGGAGCAAAGGGAGGATAAAGGAGAAAAAGATTAAGAGAAGGAGAGAGATGGAAGACAATGGGAAAAACTGCCGATGGGGGCATCAAAGGTGAGCAAGAAGGGGAGGGACATTTTGGAAACAGAATAATACTATTATGTGTGCGTTTTCTTTTATAAATTAAAGCAGTCAAATCCCACATATACCAGTTCAAAACCTTGATCTGGATCAGAAGGAAACCAGAGCAAACGCAAGTAATAATATGGTTCCTTTTAGATTACAGGGTTGTTAAAATATATATTTTCCCCTTACTTGTCTTTGGTTTTTAGCTACATTTAAATGTTTCAGATCATGCAGCAAACCTTACTCCAGAGAATGATAACCTGAATAAAACAAAAGAAAGTAGTTTTCAAATGATTCACTTTGCACACCCAAGTCTGATTGCCAGACCTGTAGAATCAACTTATTACAGTAGATAAGTTTCCTAAGCAAGCAATGGACCTTTCTAAAAGGAGGCCAGCCCAGCAAAATCCCTGCAAGAGTCCATAGATAACACATACGACACATACGACAAAACTGGTGGTATTGTCAGGGGCTGCTTTGTTTCTTCAAGACCTGGAGGTCATCCTCTCTGAGAGAAGCATGAAGGAAAGTTTCTAGATGTCAGTTCGTGACTCAAGTAACTTAAGATCAGGTGCACTTAGTTGATGCAACAAGAAAGTTTCTGGATGGATAAAAAAAACTAACTTTAATTGTAAAGTGGTCTAATCAAAGTATCAACCAAACTCTAATTGAGTTCTTCTGGCATGAACATAAAAATGCCACCTCATGCCTGAAAACTGTTCAAGGAGGCTCAATGAAAACTAATTTGCAAAGAAGACTGGGACCAATTTTAACTACAGTGACATAAAAAAACACATTTAATTTTAATATAGGTTGCCAACCAAATTTAATTCTTTAACATATAGCAGGCTATGCCTTTTTCACATTAGATTAGGTTGATTCTGATTTATGTTTGGAGATCTACATTTTGAATTTAATCAGATTATCTCTGATTATATAAAAATTCATAGGATGGTTTGAAAGATTTAAGTTTAGCAAAAAAGCAACATGGCATCACTGTACAATTGTAATCACAGAATTAAGATACTCTAAATTACTCTTATTTTGGAAACTTAACTAAAGTAAATAATGGGTAAAAACCAACAGAAAGCACATAAAAACTCATCCAGCCAACACTTTTCACATTTATATTTCCGTGTTACCTGTTTATTTACATGCATCTACATACGCACAATTTTATTTTCTATTTTTTGTGCCCAAACTGAGTGGTCGGACAGGGGGAGGGGAGGAGAGGAAAAGAAGGATGGAGATGAAGCAGATGGACGAGGGGAGATCAGGGAAAGAGGATTACGGCACGTCAAACCATCATCGCACTCATAAAAATCAGTCCACCCACATTGCCTGAGAGGGTTTGGAGCCAATGTGGAGCAGGGGATGATTTAAGGCTCTAAGTCCATCTCCCTGTCTCGCCCCACGTAGTAAACTGCTTTTGGGAGGGAGACGGTTTAAATTAAGTGTAGGGATTCAGCAAGAAAGGGCAACAGAGAATATGTTGGGTAAAATTGTGAAGTGTGATTGTGGAGAGGATTTTCATCCAAGAGGTCCCACTTGGGTAGAAATCCAGGCGGAGTGAAGTTGCAAAAGTGCAAATATTTGTTTAAATCTGCACTTGATCTTTGATTTACACTGATCTGCAGTGCTTTGCAAACGTGGTTAATCCTCTTGAACTTTTCACAGTTTCTCGTGTTACATAGCCACAAACTTCAGCGAACCTCTTTGAGATACTGTGTGATAGATCAGCAGAAAGCAGAGCATAACTCTGTACCGGAAGGAAAACGATAAATAGTAGCCAAAATCTTTACAAGTACAACTCTGTAGTATGTATTTTTATTCAACTTCCCTTCTGCTAACACTTTGTAGAACCTTCTTTTGCTGCAAGTACAGCTGTGGGTCTTTTGGGTTACGTCTTTTCCAGGTTTGCACATCCAGGAACTGACAGTTTTTACTAAAATCCCAAGAATTCGCTATGCAAAACTTGCTTTTAAATTCAGCAGCCCAATACAATAGAATACACAACGTTTGCTGTAGATATGCATGCATTTACAAAAGGAATGTGAGCAATCCAAAGAGAAAAAACAACAGCATAAGCTGACATTATAGACCTACGTGAGGCATTTCCTGGCAGCAAACATGGTGCTAAGAGGTTATATCTCTCAGTTTTTACTGCCACAGGGAGCAGGTCTCTTCTACTTGCAGGCTTGCCAAAAAGCAAGCATATCTGACTCTCCAGGTCAATTATGTAAACATGCTTATCCCATCCCACTGTCCAACCTACCACCTTGCCTGTGAAGGAATAAACAGCAGGCGTCCTCAGGCGAGCCTTATTCTTATGTCTTAATGTATTCCTGAGCTATTGGGTCACACACGACGTTCCACATTTAACCGCTCTGATCAGTTGAACAACATGTAAGCTATATTGAACACAGAGAACACCTTTTCACATTATTTAGACAGACAGGATTTAAAGATTCCAGTATTAAACTGCTCACGGTGGCAGCATGTTGGAGTAGCACTGTTAGTTCTGATTTGTTCTTTTTCTAGACTTATCTATGTCTGTCTAAATCGTTTTCGGTTGAAGCATTGCATGGCATTGCACCTTTTTACAGTTATTCTCTCTGGCTTAGGATGCCGGGAGAATTTTTGCTCTCACCGTTTTACTTTCGGACATTTGTTGCGATGAGTAACCATGCCAACAAGATACTGTTTTTAAATCTGGTAGCAGCTGATTGAGGAAGCTATATCTCAAAAGTTCAAATAACAACTCAACTATGACCCCAAATTCCAGGGGAGTTGAAAAGGAAGCCATCATGGATGCAGAGCAGGACCAATTAGAAGAGAGAGAAGGAGGCTGTTCAAACCATCACTTCCATTAATATTAACATTCAAGGATGATGCATCTCAGACTTCTACATCTCTCTGCCCAGATTTTTAACCACATGGCTACACAGAAATCTCGAGAGGAGCAGCAAAAGCAAACAAGGTGGATTAGCAGTGTTTAACAACAAATGATGTTACCATGAAATATTATCTCTGCTGCTCAGAAATTGAGCTATTAGCATTTCATGATAATCATGAGACTGTCAGTAAGATACTTCTTCAGATTTGTTGCAAGTCATCCACAACAACCTTTGAAGATTTTTAGATGATGTGATTTAAATTTAATGTCCTTTTGGGATTATTAAACCATTGGACTAAACTGGATCATGGTCTATTTTTACATTGATACAGCCCCCGTGTTAATGGTTGATGATTTACACCATCTGTGAGCAGCTACACGCTAACACCCCCAAATGGAACGGTTGGAGCATTCCAGCTCCATCTGTGTCTTCACATATAGATATGTAGACATGGGAGGAATACACACATATGAAACCACTGCACATAAATCATCAAACCACAAACAGATCAGGACAGAATGAGGAGTGGACATAAACTGGCACCAAACGTCACTGGAAAAAAAATCTGTTATTTTTCATCTCTCTTTTTTTGTAAAGGAAAAAGCAACACCCCATCAGTTTGTGTCCCTGGCAGGCATTCTCAGCAGAAACATTCTGCAGTCCATCCAAAACAGCAAGAAAAGCAGACGGATATTAATTAGCACTGTGTGGGTCTGGTTAGAGCCATTTCACGGAAGCATGTGCCCATTTTTTGAAGAGTTGTCATCAGGGTCAGGACAAGCAAACACAAAAAAGAACACAACAAGAACTTCCTGTCGATGTAGCTGTTTTTTTTCTTCTCCCCCTTTTTTTTTACGTGTTATTTTTAGTTCTTCATAATCATGACTCACTCAGCTGATCTGAGTTACCAATTAGACCCTGAGCAAAACACGACTTAAAGGATGGACATGATTCATTCATGTTCCAGTCTGGCTTTCTCTCGTCTTGAGTAGTGATGGGGTGGAGGGACGCAGCGGCAGGTTGGATAGGTTAAAGGGACGGTTTCTGGTGTCTTGCTTAGAAATGCAAGTTATTGATTAATTACTTAATCTAAAGTTGATTCATATTATTGATTAACTAACTCTTCATTATATAAAGGAATATTTTTTATAATATGCTGAATTTAAAAGTCATTAAATGTTAACAATATTTTGTGTCAGCTGTATTAAATACCAACAGAATAAACAGAAAATTGTTATTTTGTCACGTTATTAAGCTTAATTCTAAAATATAACTAGACAGAAACCTAATGATCAGTGGTGCCAAAGTACAACACTGAAAGAAAGACTAACCAGATGTAATTAGTTAATTGATTGGGACTAAGTTTGATCTAATAAACCATTTATCAGCAATTAATTATAAGCCAATTAATTGTTTGCATGCCTAGTCTTGCTCTTTGACGCCATTATGAGAATTTGTTTCCTCACCAATAGGAAAATGTTTAAAAAATCGTAAAAGTGGTAGAAAGCCCAACTATGCACAATGTTAAAAACAGACAAACATGAATGGAGTGTTGTGTCCATCTTCCACAGCTATGTTGTCCTTATAATCCATCAGAGACTTTGCAGAGATGCATCCAAACAAAACAGAAGGACAGTTGTTATCACTGATAACAACTGCCACAAAGTGGCACAATATATCTCATCTGCATTAAACAAAAGAAATTAAAACAAAAATGGCGATACAGATGGTGGAAATTTCCCAAACCACCCTCATCTACTGTAGTGCCTCTTTTATATCTTTCTGAAAATGTACATTATCACAACATGCTCTGGTTTCCCCATGTTTGCTGTTGTCTGAAATTTCCCCCTGAATTTGGAAGTAGCCTGTAGTGGCTACATGGCAAACAACAATGCCAACTTAATAAAAGCACTGAAGCCTGATGACGTTGGCAATGGGCCAACCTATTGATGCGCAGAAATTGGGCTTCATATTCTTGGAATACAACACAGCTGCAAGACGGCTGCCTTCCCAGCGAGATAGTCAGTGGCCAAAGTCTAGACAGCATGGAGTTTGCATGCCAGCATGCATATATGTGATCTCTCTGGGTCCTCTGTCTTGTCATAGTCTGAAAAACATCCAGGTTACTTGCTGAAAGGCCTTTTGGTGTTAGCATGTGGATATACAGCTGTCTGTTTGGTATTAGGTAACCTGCCAAGGTTAGCTGATTGGGAGTCTGCCAGGTTAATGTCCAAATGATATCAAGAAAAGTTCAGTAACATACATTCTTTGACAGCTTAACACGATACAAATTTTAAGTAAGATTTTTGAGTACTTAGAAACTGTAGCTGATCAGGTAGAGTGACACAACCAGCAGCCTTTATGAACACAGTGTTGCATTGTAGCAACAAAATTTGCCAAAACTTAAGCCATAGTCGTTTAATATCTGCTTATTGTTATTCAAGAAAACAATGAATATTGGATTTATTTGTGATGGCTAAAATAAACACAAATGCTGTCTTCACTTTTCTGCAAACTCATTCTGACTTGGCTCGTCTCTGACAAATAAAGGAAACTATTACTATTAATAACTTCGCAGAGCTGCACTTTTCCTCACAGTTCTTTCAACTGTGCGCCAAGAGGGAACACATGAGACAAACCAGCACACACACATTCAGGTTTACAGTCGATTTAGAATAACAAATTAACTTAATGTGAGGAAACAATGGAAAACAAAAGGAAACTGGAGAACTTGGAAAAAGAAAAAATCCATGCACTCAGGAGGAGAGACTGTCTGCAAAAAAGGTGGCCTGACACTTGAACCAGGATCCCTCTTGCCGTGAGGCGACAGCGCTAACAACCGCATCGCCTCGCCGCCGGATGCGCGTGGCGCATTTGACAAATGAACTTGTACTTCATCTTCAAAGAAAAGCTAGTTCTACACGAGGAAATGCTATATCCACTCTCACATCCCGGACCATCACCAGCTCTCCATTATTTATGTTACCGTAGGCATTTAGAGTCCATTATGCAAAAGGGTCAAGGTGCTGAAAGATGCTTTATTTGAGTGACATAATAGCTCCAACGCTCCCAGGCAAAGAGGAACGGGAGAATTATGCTGCTTTCAGAAGAGCCATTTCTCATCCCATTTTTCTTTTTAGCTTTTCAGTTGGCCTGCTTTCCCATGTCTGTCTGTTTGTTTATAGCTTCGCTTTTTTTTCCTCTCCTTTCTACTCCCCTACGCTAAAAGGAAGATGAATTCATTTTGTGCTTTAGTGTGTGGGAAAATTTCCAGCAACAAACGTTTTTACAGCCCTCCCTGGTCGTGGGAGCTAAGAGGAGCTCAGCTTTTTTAGCTGCGGGGGAGACTAGACGATGCATGTGGAAGCTCGCTCGATGGTTGGAAAGATGGGAAAAAGATAAACGACTTTGTTCTTTATAGACTTCTGGTGGTGCAAAAACTCACTCTTTCATTCTTTTTTTTTTTTTTTTTTTACCCCCCGGAGAACAAGCATTGCGGATAAGGCTTTTGTTACATCATGCATCACATGACAGCGAAGATATGGATTGGTGGGGAAAGGGGCTTCTTATTATGGAGTTGAAAAAAAAGAAGCGATTCCTGAGAAAACTTAAAGAGAAAGAGCTCATTCATATTCAAAATGACAAACACTCCCTGGTGGAGGGTGTGAGAGAGAAGGACAGTTCTGAAGGGAAGGTGAGGCTGAGATTGGACCGAGACGATGGGCCACTGGGAAGCTATTCCCTCCCAAACCTTTACCATCACGACAAAGTTGAAGTTCTTAAGCGAAGATAATTGAAAATGGAGACAGTTGAGATTTACCGTAATGTGCAAGTGCACAGATTGTCCCAAGTGCTGCCGATTTCAAAACGGGGACTGAGACGACGTAGCGATGAAGCTGAGGGTGACATTGATAGATAATTCAAAAACTTTCCAAAATAAAAAAAGCATTGGCACATTTTTACTCTGCATTTCCCACTTAAACTGAGTCAATGGCCAGTGAAAAATGGAAATCAAGTGTTTCATACCTCATTACCCACCCACCCTATTCCTACACAGCACCCAGGTGTGACATTAAATCTCAGTATTTTTATCCCTACACATGCTGTGATGTGCAAGTCACTTATTTGAAAACTGTTATCGCACATTATGCAGTTACTCTATGTGGATTTTAAATACCTACAAATGAGCTTGGGCTGGTAGGAGATTCTTGCAATCGCCCAGAGTAGAAAGTCTTTAACGGTATAAAAAGATTTACACAAACATTTCAAGAAAAAAACTTAAAACATGATTTAAAAAATGTATTATTCAGGTAAATGAGTTTTCGTGCAATTATTTGTTGAGTTTCCATGGCCATGAATATTTCCAAACAGGCAGATTTCTCTTTCTCATCAGGGACAGAAAAGGAAAAAAAAAAAAAAACGCCTTCGTTCAGCCCTCTGATTATCACTGGGGAAAGGTTAGCAGTTAAAGATACAGTAATCAGTTCTGTTATTTTAATTTGATCAAATTTGGTTGTTGATTGGGACGCCAAATATATTATTCTTTTTAAACTAAAATCAGATACTTGGATGCAAAGACAGTAAAACTACATATCCTGTTCCTTTTGTTTACTGTGGGGTTCAGAACTGCCATCTCCAAACACCTGCATTTTCTTTGCCACCTGCATTACAGTTTATAGAAGTAAAAACAAACCAGAATACAGTGTTAAAACATTCAGCATTAAAAATTCAGCTATTCGTGGATTTGTTAGTATCTACAATATTTGAAAGAAAATTCAGGTTGGGAATCTGAACTACCTAAGCAAAATGCTACTTGACATGTTATTGGTTGCCATTTGCAAAGTAGCCAATCAAGACGTGCCATTCATTTTCCTTGCCACCGATTGGCTGTACGTCCAAGAACCGTGATAAGGAAGACAATAGATGTCATCTTCGGCAGTAGTGCTAAAATGTTTTCTTAGTTACGTAGTAATGCATTTTAACGTATCGTGTTCGAGTAATTAAAGACAGTTACACACATTTTTATAGGCGGTCTTAAGTATTTATGGCATTTATCTATTTAATGGTGACTGTGGTTCCTAACCCACAAATACGATGTAGGCCAAAATTGTTACATTTATATTTTTGTTCATACATGCTAGTAGTTTCAGCTCATTGTGAATCATGGCACCAAGCGTTGGATTGTAGGCCACCCAGCCATAGACTTTACATTTTAACCTTGAGGAAGTTTCATACCCACATATAATGTAAAAATGTAATTTTCATAAATGTCTATTTTTATAATCAATAAAAATGGCCAAACCAGATAAAAGTGTTAGTATTAAATTGCAATGAGTACTGAATTGTAATATGTTGAGATAACACTGTGAACACAGTAAGGAATGAAATTGCAAAATATTTTAATGAAATGGAGGTACACTATAGAATATCAATGTGTGGTTCTGATGCGTTGCATTATGCTCCAACCAGCGAGAGAAAACACTCACCTCGGCACTTTCTCCTCATCTCATTAAAGAGGCACAGCTCAAATTTTTATTTACTTTTTTAATCAATTTAAATACCATAAAGCCATAAATGGGTCTGTGCTCACCCACAGTACGTCCAAATAGCCTGAATTCTTTGTTAGGAGTACAAAATGCAAAGAACCCGGATGTGCAACGCTCTACAAATTTGCATTTAACATTATAAAGATGTGGCATAAAATGCATTATAAAAACTGTGAAACTTGCATTTTTATAGCTTTCATTTAAAACGGAGTGTCAAGGAGATCATTAAGTTGAAAAATGGGGATTCCAACAGACCACTTTTGAAATTAAGACATTTATTAAGTCAATACTTTCAGTCCGGGCAGACTTTCATCAAATCCTTTAGTTTTATTTGCTCCCATTGTCCCATTTATTCTTCATCGCCTTTCTTTTCCCTGCCTGCCCCCAATCTCATCACACGATCTTTACCCGTCAAAGATGATTTATGCAATCTGAGGGAGAAATAACGTTTCACCAAAGCTTTAATCAGTGTTTTGCCTGGTATGTGAGAGGAATAGGGAATTATAATATGGTGTGACAGCAGACCTACACAAAGGAAACCAACCATAAAGACTCATCAGATTAAGTGTGCCAAATCCTTACTCTGGATTTATTATCATTTTTATCATTATTATTAGTATTTCTACTAATAACAGTAGTAATATCACAGACCATGTAATGGTGTATACTGCCTGCATGTAAATGAGGAACCTGGAATTAGGTGTTAGATTGGATCACACTCCATTAAGTTCTACAGGATGTGGAGGTGTCTGCATGCGATAGTGTGGAAACTAATTTGATGCTTTCACTGACGTTGCGGGTGTCATTCTATCTGAAGAGATGGTGTTTAGAAAGAGTGGACGATATGGACTTAAAGTTTCATTACAATATTTCGTGGTAATATTGTGATTATGATAAAAGTGACAGTAAAAACTATTTATTGCTAATTTTTTAAGAAAACTGAATGGCTGACATCATTCACAGCCTCACAGACACAAGCACGGCTCTTAAAAAACTTTCCCATTTTTAATATGCTTCTTCAGGACACCAACAACATAAAAGAGTGGGATTCACATCACTAAACTGTTAAACTCTCATGCTATAAGAAATTTATCATGATATATGATAAGATAAGTGATCATGTTTAGAGTCAGAAAAATTGTGGAACAAGCAGGTGAAATGTCTGCAAACTCGTGTCCTTCCTGTTGTTCCTTTCCTGCACCCTTAACCTAAAAACAGTTTCTCCACATGCAAATAATAATAATAAAAAAATAAAAATAAAAAAACTAAACAGGCATTTCCGACATGCTGTCCACACCAGCAACCTTCAGAGGATAGGGATTCATTTGCATTCATGTCCAAGGCAGGTCTCACCACGATGCTGGCACAAAATGTTCTAAAGTGAGCCGTGTTTGTTCTCCTGCAAATTCAGCCTTGTGTACATTTTCCCTACGAGCGCAACCTTGAGCGCACCTATAGCATATATGAGCGTGTAAATGGTGAACAAAGCCCTGCATGTGACAAAGTGTAATTTTCCTTTTTCAACTTTTAGCTGCTTTTTTTCCCCCTCCTGGTGTTAAACTTCACAGGGGCTTTTTTTGCCCTGTCAGTCATCTTCTACATCTGATTGCTCTTCTAAATCTCGCCTTTTCCCCCATTTCTTTCTTTCACTACATCTCCATCTCTCAAAGTGCAGCGGTTCAAAAGACACATTTGGTGACTGAAAACACAGCTGCACACTTAGAAGATTTCTAAAAGTCAAGGCAACTCAGTCAAAGCAACTGAAAGGCGGAGAAGGAAGTCTGAAGGTGAGAATGAAAGACTTCGTTAAACGCAGAGTCGTTTACAGTTTGATGGAGTTTTGTCTGAAAGTTCAGAAGTTTAAAGACGTTGCCTCCAGATGATGTTATAAAAGGAGGCTCAGAATGAGGAAAAAAGGATGGAAACACCTGTGATCACTGTCAGAGCAAATTTTCATGCTGATAAGACATTATATGCTTCAATGACTTCTAGAAAATGGGATCTTGATTGGTCAGAATCCATTACTATGTGATGGTGTATAATATGTTGACGTTTTTCATCTAGTGAATCACAGTGAATGCAGTGGAACTAAAACACAACTTGTGACATTTCTTACAAAATGAAACCAAGTTTAAAAAATACCTCCAAAGAAAAGCTGTATATTTACACAGACGGATGTGTCTCCAATTAACACATAAGGATTTTTAAAGAAACTAAACCTAAAACCTTTTAAGATGACTACCACCTAAAATTCACTATTGTGGGGCAAATTCAACATGCAAACAATTGCTGCAGAAATGTGACTTTTTCTAGTGGGAGATGAGGTTTTTTTTATTTTTTTATTTTTAAAGATTAAATAAGCCAAGATTTTAATTTAGATTTTAATTAATCTGCAACCGCCGTTTGCTCCGTCAGCATACATTCTGCACAACCATAAGGGGTTTTAGACTCTAATCACCCCTCAAAAGCGCACTACAAAACAAAGTGTTGGAAAATACAGTTCAACAGTAGCGATTATCCCCAAGCACAACAAAAAATAAATAAAAGTTTTCTTAATAATAAGATATAACTTAATACCTTCCTGCATTATAATTGATATAAATTGCAAAATGTTCAATTCATCTAAATAAAAATATAACAGCTGTTTTCTCAATGTTTAGAGTACAATGATGTACTCTAGTACAAATGTTTAGTTTTGTACTAGAGTAGGTCCTTGGTACAGGAGGTTTAATGCTGAAACATGCAATACCTTTCAGATAACACCAGTTACATCCGCCAGGGGAGAACATAACAGCATAATGGCACTTTACAGCTCTGCAGCTGACTGGGCCCCAAAAAAACAAGGCTTCTGCAACATCAACTTGTTACCCCTTGATTTATTTCAGAATAAGCAAAAAAATCCGGGTGACAATACGGCTCATCTGGTTATCATTTCATTTATTAACTTATCTACCTGAGGACTTAGGTGCCAAGGAGGATAAATGTATACCAATCGTGCATTTCCTGTTTCTCCAGTGATTCAGCTTGGTAAAAATCAATTTAAACAAATAACAGAAGCTATCTACTTTTTTTTTTTAAGTAGCCAGAGATTATTGCCTGGGGATATTTTTCAGCTGAGTCATGTTAACAGGAGCTTTTAGTGAACCCTCACCTTAAATTTCTTCCCCCCAGGTGCATTGTGGCACAGCAAATCTTATAACACGAGTGCCTACAGCCATGTTTTCTTTTTATTCTACCCAACAACTTTCCAAAAACAAAGCAAAAACAATTAGTTGACCAGCAGGTGAAGCTTTTTTTTCCCCTCCAAGTAAACAAATGAGACAAAACAAATGAGGTTGAGGAAAGGAAAAGAAAATTAATAAGGAGGCTGAATGAAAACACAATGTCAAAACACAAAAAGCTACATTGTGAAAAACACAGGGACAAAGTGTCAGCGACATGAGAGTCGAGATGCATCTGGAGGAGGAAGATGAATGACGGAAGCTAAATGGAACGCCACTCCGATTAATAAGAGAGAGCCGGCATCAGAAAGGCTGGTCACTTGAATAGTGGGAGATGTTCTTGGAGTGGCTTGGTTGGCCTTCGAGCCAGGTTCAAGCTTTCTCCTCATGAGTCAATAATATTCCCTCCAAACAAGCACAAATACACAAAGAAGCGCATTTGCCAATTAAGCCGACCTGGATCCAAATCCTCGGCAGTCTAAAATAAACTTCATCTGATGGTTTTGTTTTATATTTTAGAATATTAAGGAACAGAGTAGAATTATGATTTTTTTTCCTCCATGTTTGACCAGTAAAGTAAATAGCCAGAGGTGTATTTCCCTTTCAAAAATTGTACTCTGCAATAAAAACGCAATAAAATAATAAATCATAAATGATCTCTCCAGGATTACACATACAATACAAAGTTTGGATCAAAGTTGTGATAAAATACAATTCCGTTTTATGGCATAACCCCTTTGTTTCCAAATTATCACCATCTGATTCACTGATTTCACAAGACGTTGTGAAGACTTGACTGCAAGAATAGCTGTAGAAAAGAGGGATAAAAACTTTTAAGGTGATTTGTTGGTACTATTTAATACCTTCAAACTTGGATCCCGAAGAGTTTTCATCTAGTTTGACTTTTTTTCTGAGGAATCCAAGTCAGATGGAGATTAACACAACAAAGATCATACAGGGGCAGGATTTAGGTTTCAAGGGGTGTTATCTTATGTGTTTGAGCTAAAATACGCCTCTAGTGATGCAAACCATAAAAAAGATTTGGTGATTATTTCAGGAGTTAGAAATCTCTTCGTATTCCTTTCTGAAGTTTATACTTGATTAGTTTCTGCAGATTTTCATGACTTATAAAGATTATATTCTGCTGGCATCATCTGTCTCGTGACAAGCCAAGACAACAATTTGGCAAATAAGATGCAAATTCAATGGAAAAAACTAACCAGTCACTTTAATAGGTGCACTTTACATAGTAGTGGGTTGGATCCCCGTTTTTCCTGAAGAAGTGCTTCATGAAGTGATTCAGCCTTTCTAAATCATTTCCTTGGACATTTTGGTGCACATTTTCAAGCATATCCAATATTTGAATTGTATATACCAAGACATAACAATGTTCAGAAAACCAATTTAAGATGTTATGAGTTTTGCAACAC
Source organism: Micropoecilia bifurca (assembly GCA_903067075.1). Taxonomy (NCBI): domain Eukaryota; kingdom Metazoa; phylum Chordata; class Actinopteri; order Cyprinodontiformes; family Poeciliidae; genus Micropoecilia; species Micropoecilia bifurca. The sequence goes on from CAEGAF010126367.1 coordinate 84,948, forward strand.
GGTAATCTGCAGAAAGTCACAATCGGAATGTCGGTATGCTGTGTTCATAAAAAGATGGACATGGCATAGCAACATTACTTGTACAATATCTCCTCACCGTTACAGTACCTAATAGCCTGAACCATTGATACGTGACACTGCCATTACTTCACTAGATAATCACAATTCGTCTCATAATCTTAGGACATTTGAGCAAGACTTACCTTACAATTGTCTAAAACCAGTCTGACCATTCCCATTTTCATCCAGAAACATTCACACACACACAACATCTGCTCACCAGATATTTTCTACTTTTCCTTGCAATCTGCAGGACTGTCTTGTGTTTCAATCAAAAGTTTTTGAATACCCAGACTGTCTGGTACAAACAACCGTAAAAGAGCTCAAAGTCTCTTACATCTCTCTTTTCCCCTCATTCCGATGCTCGGTTTGTACTTGAGCCAATCTTCTTCACCACATGGAGATGCCTGGATGCTTTGAGTTGCTGCCACGTGATTGGTTGATTTGCATTTTATGTTAACAAGCAGGCAGAGGACTCTTGTGACTTGTTCGTACTTGAGTCCCGACTGCTGCGCTTTAATGTTCGGTGCAATGCAACTTGGTCTTTATGCTTTAAATGCTTTGATTGAACCCTGGAGGTTCACTTTTGGCAGTAGTTGTTGAGCAGAAGACACAGCTGGTACAATTAAAGATGGTCATTCTAATCCTTCGTCTTCTTCACGTACAGTTTTCATGCACTTTTGTTGTTCTTGTTCTCATTGCCAATTTATAAAAAAAAAAACTTTGTAGTGTTCTACAATACATCTGAGGATGCTGTGCAGCCCTTTAAGTAAATATCACGGAAGAATTAACATGGAAAAAACTAAAAAAATAAACCCTTTGTCCTACTAGTGCACCATTTCCTTTTGTAGACTATCACCTCTTAAGACGTATAAATCCCGTTTCTGGATTGTGTTTTAAGAGGCTGAACGGTTTATCCTGGGAGTCTGAATGATATTAAAAATTTAGGAAAAACCTGGGCAGTAGGTTCAACTCCTGATTCTCGGACCTTTCTCTCTTTTGTGTGTTGGGTGTTTTCCTCTTCAGTATCACTCCATACCCTCCATCCCTCTGACCAGGATTACACAGCTTTTTTTCCCAGTTGCCTGAGCTAAACAATACTCTCCACCATATTAGCATGCAGCATGGCCAAAAAAATAAATAAATAAATTTAAAAAATGAAATCCAGCTTAGGCTCCTTCTCTTTGAGATTCACGCTCATCCTTTCTGTTTCTCCCTCCATCTTATAATTAACGTGTCTCATGTCGTCCTGCTTGTCACTTTACATTTTCACTCTTTTTCTCTTTGTCGAAGAAGTCTTCGTCCAACTGTTTGGTCCTCTATATGCCAAGCCTTGTCTTCCCTTGCCTGTTCTGTAACCCAGTTTTGTTTCCTCCAGCCATGCCGCATCTGTCCTCTCTGCTATTCGTCCTTTACTTCCCCCCCCCCATTAGCTTTCTGTTCCTTTCTCTTCCCCTCACCGCTGTCCACACTTAGGCAACCCTGCTGCCACAGTGCACAGTGCTTCATTTAATGACAATAATTAATTCTCCTTCTCCTGATCTTAATGAGCCAAATAAGTCACACACTAAGGAAAAGACAGACATGAGAGGAAGTAAAGAAATGACCAAGCCATTTTTCTGTTGTCAAAATCTGTTGCTGACTGATTCCAGAATTGAAACTCTAATGTTGGGCTGGCTCTGTTGCACTAGTTTTGATCTGTTCTTTATGTTCTTCTGTTCACAAATGTCTTGGTTGTGGCATCGCAAGTTAGGACAATTATTGCTACAAGTGGTAGCAGCTGATTAGCATCTCAAATCCCAGAAGATTTCAGGTCATTTTCTGGGAGAGAGAGAAAGAGGAGGTATAAATTATCTCTTCCATCAAATACAAAAGGGCAAGGATCATATTCCTGACTCCAAGGTCTTTTTCACCTTTTTGCCGTTATTGCCCGGAAATCTTCGCGCTACCATGCCATGAAAAATCTTCAGAATGTCATACACAAACAGTCCTCTTCAGATTTGTTGCATGACTAACTGCTACCAGAGATCCTCCTGCCTACAGACTCGAAGACTCTTTGAATACACTTTGATGACATGAATTGAAGTAAACTTAATTTCAGTAGTGGACAGGGGTCAACATGGTGACTCTAACAGCTCTGCAGCATGATGAGCAACAGTCTGAAGTGAACAGTGGACTCTTGACACCTCTCCATAAGAACCAGCTGTTTCATCTGCAGTAGCTTATCTGTTGGAACACACCACAGAGGACAACCAGTATCTGCCAGTAAACCTTGACCCTGTTTCTGCTGCTCATTCACCACTGCTCTTTAGTAGGACCATGTTTAATAGATTAAAAACATCCCAGAAGAGCTTAGAATTGCCCATTATTGCTCTTTCTTACATATCAACTTTTAAGCACAATATGTTCCCCTGCTGTCAAATATGTCACACCTACAAGCAGCTGCTTTGGCTAAGAGATAATCTGTATTATTTATGCCACCTGCCTTCTTATTTAATTTTTCCTAACTAAGCAGTAACCAAATCCACCAGTCAAGCCAATTAGCCCCCAGTGATTACCAGGCCACCTCCTGGACCAGCAACACCAGAGAGCTTCACCTGTAAAAGGTCATAATGTTAAGCCTGATCTGAGCACATTTGATAACCAAACTAGTTAGTGATACAGCTTATATCTTTAAAGAAGGGTACGACTTTCTTATTTAAGATTCTGCACTTGATCCACGTTACATGCACATCGTACCTGCAAATAACTCTAGATAAATACCTGACCATCTGCGGTTGCTTGTAAGTGTAGCCAGTTGAACTTGGCCCCTGCTATTATAATTTTTAATAGTTAAAAATTACAATAGTAATTATACAATAGTACTACAAAATATTGTGATAAAACTTTAACTTCATATCACCCATTCTTGCTCTCTACCATTCAATGACTATTACGCAAATGCTAACCAACTTGTAAACCATGAAATAAAGATTGTGTACAAGGTTAAAAAAAAAAGAAATTAGTATTTCTGGAGTCAGTGGTTGGTGAGGGACTCAACTGGACACGTGTCCCCCCAAAAATAATATTCTACTAAGGATCCCACACAATTTTGTCCTGACCCTGCTTGTAATATTTGGTTCCTTTCCTGCTATAAGTAATGTGACATGTGTTTGACCAACAGAGGATGACACATCCACCACTGAACATGACTAACCACGCATAAGCATCCGACCCTGCACCCTCACCACCGCCATGAAACACAGCAAAGCTCCAACGTAGCCTCTATGATTCCTAACCTGAAGGTTCACTTTGAAGCCAGGAGCTATAAATGAATCTTAAGGTCAACGGCCCTCTCATATAACCACGGGCAGCGTGGCTCTCTGTCATCTAACACACACAGTTTCAGCGTGGCCAATTTCAAGTACTAACAACCTTTTATGGGAATTGTTCAATTTCTCATCAGTGTTCAAGCCCAACTGGAGGTCAGGACTCCATTTCCCTAATAGCATCTTGTGGCTGAGATAACTGTAAAATCCATTTTATGGGCCCTCTCAGACTGGGAGGTGTTTGACCAACGCACTAAATGAAGCTCTTAAATTTAACAGCACCTTCTATTTTGCCGCAAAGATTTTAATTCCGTTTGGATGGATGTTTGCAGAATCAGTAGAATCAAATGAAGATTTTGTACATGAAGTTAATTGGAGTGCTGGTAAATGCTCTTGCTGCTGCTGTTAAGTTTTAGTTAGTGTTGCTGCAATATATTTTTGTTGATTTCTATCATTTGTAAAACTGTCAAGGAAGCTTGCCTCACAAAAGTGCAAAAAAGAATGACAGAACAACCATGTTGGTATTGAGACGGCTACATTTTTTATCAGAAATTCCAAGAAGATATCATAAGCCTTGTTCGCCTTGATTTTTATCCAGAAAAATACGGACCTGCCTTGTCTAATATTAAGTAGAAATAACAGAACACAGAAAAATCCCACTTTCCATTCATATTTCATTATATCCCATTTACTTACACCACTGCATTTGAGCTTATTGTTCTTTGAAGGTACAGGTTTTGTTATGGTTGAAATATATAAACTATCTTAGCAATCTCAAAGAGCATAAATAATTACATTTTGGACTACACACCTAATTCCATTTTTCTTGGAAATTGTGTGAATGGGTGAATGACTGAATGTCGAGTGCAGCGCTGTGGGGTCTCTGAACTTGATAAAGTGCTACACAAGTACAGGCCATTTATTTACCATTTTACTTCTGATGCCTGTTCGCTGACTCATAAAATATAACAAATCATGATCCTTTATCAAACCAAAAGTAGTAAACAAACATCCTGAATGATACAACTTACTGTATGCAATAGCCATAATAACACATTTCCTTACAGAGGTTATGACTGAATAGAAAATTGCTTCATATTGTTAAGGTTGATATAAAATATGTGCCTTGACAAAACAATGCCTGATGGTTGTGGAACATTGCATGGCAACCGTTTTATTTTCATACATTTTCAGATGAAACATGACAAAAACTAGTGAAGTGTGAAATGAAGAAGTGGTGAAGTAATTAGCAAACCACAATGAAACCTCAATATCCATCTCCAAAATCAATTTGTTGGTCTACATAGGGTTGGTTTGTGCAGATATTCCCATGGTCACCAGTACCTTTTGGTGGATTAAACTGGTGAGATGCCCCCAGTACAGAATTAACATGCAATCCTTCCAGGTAGTTCTGGGTCTGCTCCTCCCAGTGAGTTGTCAGGGAAACCTTCAAAGGGATTCTCCCAGCAGGCATCTTATTCAGATGTCTTGTCCAACTGACCCCCCTTTGATGTGGAGAAGGGGCTTTTCAGAGTTTCCCCCAGACAACACAACTTCTCCACCTTTTTCCATCCTATGGGAAAAGCCCTTTTCAGAACATTGTGTCTGGGATCTCACTCTTTTAGTCCTGGTCCATTTATCACGACTACTGGTGAGGACTGGAGTAATTCAAGACCTTTGCCTTTTGTCTTAGCCCTTTCTTGACTGTGACAGATTGGAACAGTCCCTTCACTGCAGCAGACAAAACACATTAATTATAATCAAAAGCACCATGCACCTAGTCCTATTCAATGCTTTGTCAAGTTAGACAGTCCACATCTGTGAATGTTCTGGATATGGTATGTTTATATACTTGCAAAGCAAACAGAAAAGAAACATTAATTATTATCAATTCATTATGAAATAGGTGATTTCAATAATTAAAATGAATTAACTATGCTACGTCGAGAATTCATGATGATTGATAATATAGCTTTGGTTCGTTTTTGTTAGCCACATCCAGACCTGATTATTAGGACACCAACAAAATCAAGAAATCCTTTTAATAGAGCCTGCCTGACAAGCTGAAGTATACTGAAGGAGGTCAAAAAGAAACGTGCTCTGACCAAACGAAATTTAAGAGATGAGAAAGAAATTCATTATCTTTTGCTCTGAAAGACAATCCTCCACTAAGCCACAGCAAGAGCCACTGTCCACAAATGTAGAATGTGCACCAGTCCTGCCTACCAAAATTACTCCAAGAATGATTTGATGAATCATCAAAGTGATCATAAAAGTACCCCAGAAAGGAAACTTTAAAAACACATTCTGTATTTATCTGGTATTAATGCAAGTTGGGTTGTCCAGAAACATTTAAGTGTAAATAACTAAAAACACAATAAATTTGTAAGAGCGCAAATGCTTTTTCACACCACTGTATTTCTGTGTCTAATTTCCTCTTTGGTTTGATTTTTTTTTTCAGCTCAATTACCAGCTTGGCCTTGCAGCTCCTCTTCCTTTTGCCTCACTCAAATGAAAAGACATAAAGATGTCAAGTAGCGAAACAGAAAGGCTTGTCATTGCAGATAATCGAGAAATGGCTGAATAATGTTTAGCTGTAGTTTAATGAGGCTTCTTACAAAACTCCACTGATACAATGATTGACTGACAAGATTAGGGTAGTTGATATGAAGACTATTCAAAGCGGCAGCTTTGTTTCAAGGAGAGAACAAAAGAGACACATTCTTTGTTTCCCCTACAGCTGTGTCAGGAGAGGACAAGGTGAGACGGACACTTTCTGAGAGGGAATGGACATTTTAAAAAATCCAAAACAAAGCAACAAAGATTCAGCTGCAGCATTACATCATTACATGCATCGCTGTGCCTCCATTGCCTCCTTACTGACATTTTGGACTGCGCAGACAAGCCAGGCAGGGTTGGGGATGATGTCTCAACGCCACGGCTGACCCATTACGTCGCTCGAGAGGCTGTGATTATGTCGCCAAGCTAGCGAGACAAAAACACACAGGCCCAAACAATAGCAGAGGAGGGGGTCACCTTGATACAGCTGCCTGCCAGAGACGATACTCCAACGAGGAGAAAATGACTCTATTACGAGGAGCCACACAGTGGAGAGAGAAGGGAAACAGACAGAGAAAAGAGAGAACTCAAAACAAAATCCAGATGTTGGAGTTGAAAACCTCTCGCCATTCATTGTGTTGTGCGTCAACGTTTAAATAAAATGTTTAAACCGAGAAGTCTGAGAAGTCTATTGGCTTTGAAAAGAACAAAAGAATTGCATGCTACAAAAAATTGTGTGTTTCTATTTGTTTAAGAATGCATGAATTCAGGAGGGATTACTAAAGGTGATGATATTCCTCCTCAAAGTGAAGGCTGTGTCAAGGAGCTTTTTTCAGTTGGTGTCATTGCGAGATTTTGTCTAACCCTAAACCTCTGACAGACAAGATTCAAATGATTTGTAAGCATTGTGAGAATCTGAATCCTGGGCTGGCATTAGATTCTTCTCATCTTCCTTTCAGTGCCATACTATAGCACAGTTTCATAGTTTTTAAAACACATATCATACCTACGTCTGTCACTATAATATGAATTATGAAATTTTACAGGACAATAAATTGCCCCAGCATTTATTGCAAGAAATGATATTATTTCGAGACTATTTTCAAGTGATACATTGATAATAGTATAATAATGCCATTTTTATATCTCAAAGACCAATCCATGTAACACTAGACCTCAGAGATATTTGAAATATACAAAGGAAAACACAACCATAAATCACAAATAAAATCAACCTGATTTTAGATCACCTGTAAAGAAAACTTCACTACAAAAAATGTCAGAATGTAAATTGAGCTCATTTTTATCATGCGATCAATTGATTAGTTGTCTATTGGACAGGCTTAATCACTGACTGTACGGAGACTCTGCCAGGCATTTGTAGACAAAAGAAACCAACAAAATTACAACATTTCAATATATTTTAGATATGAGACACATCTAAAGGTCTTCACATCTCTGAGCGTCCTTAAGCTCACACCACTTAGAGACTGTGGTAGATGTACAGCTACCACAACAGAGTCCTAGTGAGACTGCTTGGTGACAGTCACCACAGAAAAATCAGCCTATAAATCTAACCTGCATTGCTCCATTAATATTGTCAATATTTAATAGCTCCCCAAAGTAAGGTCACACATCTCCGACTCTTTTCAGTCTGTCTTTCTAAAGTGGTAACTCCTCTAGAACTGCATTAGTAAAAGTTTATGATAATGGCTCCTGAAATCTGAAGATGTGTTGGTCCTACTTGATCTAAGCATATTCTATGATACTGTCAACATCATAACTTATTTAAATAGGCTAAAGTTTCTCACTGGTATTTATGGTTCTTTGTTGAACTGGATTTCTTCTTAAATACAAAAGTTCTTCTTGTAGCATACGGAATTCCAAAAGATTAAATACTGGATCTATTATTAATATCTTTTCACATTCTTCCATTTGCTAGCATTGTTTAGTCTTTTTCTGATATTTCCTATCACATCTATGGAGATGACATAGATTTTTTGTAATTTTTAAACTAAATGGCCTGTCCACAGCGTTTATCTCAGATCAATGATTGGCTTTTCAGCAGGTTTCTGGTTTTAAGCACATAAAATCTTGGTAATATCTACAAGTCATATTTTTGTTCAATGTAAAGAAATCTAGAAATTACATGCCACAGATACATAAATTTAACACATGTTTATTGATATCATCAATGCTGTTAAATTTGATTCAATTGTTTAGGCATACATAAATTAAAAGATTTTAAATTGTTTAACATTTAGATGCAAGATTTTAAGGAGCTGGCAAGTGTACTTTGTAAAACCTCAAAGAACAATATTCATATTTAGATTGTTTTGTTACCATACCAACAATCTGTTGCTGTGAGTTTAGTCTTTGAATTTACAAATACAAATGAGTAAACTGTGATTATAACGTATTGCTTTTTAGGCTGGCAAATTACACTACTATCTTCTCCCATATTTCATTAAATCTAACACAGAAGCTGTTAGAGGTGCTGATGATTTTAGCAACAAAAGGGGCCCCTGAGTCAAATTCTGCTCCAGGCCTCCTACAGCCTTGGACCGGCCCTGCATGATGAGGTAATCTGCTGCACTAAGCAGCAATGGGTACGCGCAACAAACGGGAGATTTAATTCAATGCTGCTAATGTGGCTTTAGTAGCCCTTTCATTTCGTGTTTGTTGCATTTTTAATAAGCGTCAGAGAGACTATTCTGGTTGGTTGAATTTATGGGACTAGTTTCCCAGATCTCCATGCGGCCGCGCTAATTAATTCCAAGTAGACAACGCATTTGATATGGTTTGATGCATCGTGTAACCGGAAAAATAATGCTAAAAATAATAATAAAATAATATAAAATCAGCGTGATGTGCGACTCCGAGGAGAGGCGGAAGCTGAACCTGCATGATGAGGTTAGCGCTGTTCGTTATCCACAAACCCTCCGGCCAACCGGGACCACAGACAGAAACTTAACAGGGAAGACAGACACAGAGCCACACGTGTTGAGATGTAAACACCGCATATAATTGTTCGTTCACAAAGATAAATCATTCTCACCACTTCACAACGCACCTCTGAATTTGCTACAAGTTATTCCTGCGGTTCACTTTGAGCTGCGCAACCAGAGCTAACGCAGCGGGTTTTAAACTCTTACCTAGATTCTCCAAAGGATCATAATTCCTCACTGTAAATTAACATAAATATCCATACAGGTCAGTCTGTGTCCAGTTTGAGTGAAAGGAGGCGCGCGCGATCCCGCTGAGGTAAAGCAGCAGCAGCAGCAGCACGCGAGGCAAAGCGCAGAGGCGTCATGTGTGTGATTGGTCGGCTTTAAATGCATAAACGATAAACCTATCTATTATAAACCTATCCTTTAGGAATAAATCTGCTCTGCTAGTGAAATGCTCAGAGTAAAAGAGATGCTTGCAGTCCAGCTTTAAAAAAAACAAAGCTTTTTTTTTTCTTTTTTCCTATTAATGTAAACAAGCAACGCTTAGCCTGGCGGCGGGGCTAGTAAAGCATGGCGGGCCGCCAGGCTTATAATACACTGGGGAAAACCCTGAGATCCATTTATTATTCCAGTTTCTTCAACCTAAACATTTAGAATAGATGAGACATGGTCTCCTTGTAGATCTAGAAAATATTATTCATGGAATTGTGTTATTGCATTTTGACTACTGTAATGCTTTTTACTGGCCTGGACAGATCATTACTTCCACATCTACAAGCTACTCAAAGCACTGAATCCAGACTTTTTACTAAATCTATTAAATACACTGCTGTCACCTTGGTTTTATGCACTCCACACTGGCTCCCTTTGGATTTCAGAAGTCTGTTTAAAGATCTTGTTCCCTCCTACGGGACTCTGAACGCCAAGGCTTCTGATTGTTTGCTTGAGTTTTTAACCAAACACTCTGCTACTCATAGCCTTAAATCCAAAGCTAAGAGTTTACATATTGTTCCTCATACAAGGCTAAAAATTAAGCAGGACCATGTCTATAACTCCTAAACTGTGGAACAGTTTGCCCCTGCACCTTGATTTTGCTGACTCGGTGGATATTATTTTTTTGTGCTTTTAATGCTCATTTTTATACTGTGTGTGACAAATGTTTTTCACACTGCCTTAGCATGATTGATTGCTTTCCTAGTTTAATCATTCAGATTGTTTTTGTATTTCTGTTTTCCCTACCAGTATGAGAAATGTTGAATAAATAAAATGTGAAGGATTAACGTAGACTTTAGAGCTCATAAACAAAGTGATATATATACTAGTCAAAGTTTGTGCAACCTTTGAGTTTGCCTCATTCTTAAGTACTCAGCATTTTTGCATCGTCTCACCTCATGAGTTGAATCTATCTATAGGAGCTCAGGTTTTTAAACTATTTTCATATTTTTGTTGAAAACAATATGCTAATCTTAACTGTACAAAAGGTACAACAACATTTTCTCAATGTCGAACTAGACAGTTCTAGTCCTTTGGGGTTGACATGTTGCCCTTAAAGATATTACCCTGCTTTTATAGTAATGATTTAGATTAACAGACCTTGTATACTGAGGAGATACGTCAACTATCTGAATCTGGTGGTTACAAAATTGCATTCAGCTGATCTACTAATCTGTTTTTATTTAATGAAAAAAATAAAAATAAAAAAAGGATTTTCTTCAAATATTGATCCTTTTGTCATCAATCCAATACCAAGAATCTCAAGAAATCATCTCATATGTCAGAATAAAAGTCTATGATTGTTTGTCTGTCGACCTATTGACAAGCAGAACAGTAAGATAATTTACTGAGAAAGCTATGCATGAGTTAAAGTAAAATTTTATGAAGCCTTCATATTTTTAATATGATATTTTGTTCCAAAATAATCACTATTTTCACTGGCATATTACAAACTCCAAAATATTAAGGACTTGTAACTTTTCTTTACAACCCTCCATGTCTGACGTGATTTTATTCCATGAAACAGACACATCTCTTTGGAATTATCTGCCATTCCCGTCTCTTATCTCTGGCTACATTCGGTTTCCACTCACCCTGAATTACCTGAATTTCCGAATTGGTGAGCAAAAACTCTTTTGCTTTTTCACATGCCATTTACAGCAGAAAAATCCCTTCACGAGTAAAAATAACCACTTTAAAGCAAGATGTTGACAATGCTGCCATCAGCACATCAAGGGTGGAAGCCATGAATTGAAGTTGCAGGACTACCGGGTAAAAAGCAACCCCATTAAGCCGTGTGGTGCAGGAAGTGACTGAGGTTACACCTCACAGCTCACTTCAGTGTCAAGGATCTAAAAGCGGTGAGAAGCCAACTTGCACTATATTTTTTCTTCCAAAATTATATTTTTTCTTAAGTAAACAAACCAATGATGAATGAAAATTGTGATTCCCCAAAAAGTGTCCATCTCTACATGTCAGCACCACGTAGAACATCAAACGTCCTCCTTGGGGAAACAAATGATCTAAAAATGTATGATCATGTTAAGAAATTAAATAATTCTGTTGCAATTTTGCCAAACTTCCACGAACAAGTACTTTCCCTTCATACACTTGAAGCATATTTGCTATCAGCTATACGTATGACCGCATAAACTGTAAGAGATTCATAAAGGTTTGGAGGCAGAGAAAGATTAGAAGCACGGAGACCAGAGATGGTTATGGTTAAGTGCAGTACTCTGTCAAGCCATATCTTTTCTGCACAATATCAACTTCGAAAATCTTGACAGTTCCACAGAAGAGGCAGTGACGTAAAGGCATACTGTATGTGCCTGAGGGCAGTCTAGGCTTTTGCAGCTCTTATGTACACAAACTCTGTCCACGTACGTATACATCGATATGTGGACATTTATCACCCAGCAGTCTCAAGAATGTGAGCACCATTCACTTCATGTGAATTTATCAAGAGCAAAAGATGGAAAAGGTGGCCAAACAGACTTTTCAGGGACAAACAAAGAATGACTGATCAGGCCAAATCTCAATGGGCGTGTCAATGAAGGCTAAGTCATGTTCTTCCGTGTCCATGTGAGTGTAAAGAATGACCCTGCTACTTGGTCAAGCTGCTCATAAAGCAGAGGCCTTTGCCTGTCTTATATACCTTTTTTTCTTCAATTCTCCTCACATGTTTGGCACATGGATTAGATCGTGGGACTGATTCCCATGGAATAATGCTGATTTTACATCTGGGGAGCCATTTCTGAGGTCCTATGTTTTGGGGTTATTCTACTGAAGATGAAATGGCCTTGCTTGCTCAAAATGTCGAGGATTCTGAGCACTTGCTGCAACTCCCTGGCTTTTTGAACCTGAAAGAGGCTCAAGGCATTAGAAGTTTCCCACCTTACTGTTGAAAGGTTCAATTTTCACCTTCACTGTTTGATTCATGTCAGATCCACATGGATTACTTATTTCTAAAAGACTTTGTCTTTAGTTTCATCAGACGGTTACTTTCAAGTTTCCAGTAGTGCTTCAAACTCACCGTTTTCCATCCCAAAAAAACTGGTTGTCATGTAGTTTGTCTAATGTCTGCTAGAAAGACTTTGTACTCCTAAGATTAAAGGTTAAGTTTACATGTTTTTTGTGCTCTGTGCCATTCAGCTCACTGTGCACATTCGTCATTTTCAGTTTATTATAATATAGGCTGACTCTTTTGGTTACTGAACTTACTAAAATCAACAGACATCTGCCTCATTAAAATTACATACTTTCTTGTCTTTCCCATTTTCAAGGAGGACTAGTAAGGAGATCTGTACTTCTACCTCAGGGAAATAAGTCATGAATTAATAACTAAAAGTTAATAGGGACTCTGTTCACCTTAAAAAGTAAAACCAGTTACAATTTCATTACTTTCAACACCCGATCGAGACCAATCATTTAATCATCTGACCCATCAATTTGCCAAAAACTTAGAACACAGATGAATATTAAAATGATTACAAAGAGAAAGAGACTTATTTTGCATATTACAGTAATAATATGCCACTTCTAAATATCTCTAAAATTAAAAAAAGAGACCCATTTGTTTAGAATATGCTTTTACATCAAACTGAAAGAAACATGAGGAAATTCACAACACACTTCTTCTCATGTGGGCAGATTAGATTAGTAAAATAAATATTCTGGAGACATGTCCCTCAGTAGAAAGTTCCAGAGCTCCATAAACTGTTTTCCCGTTAATTATTAATCGGTGTCTGACAGCGAGTCAGCGGTCAGCACCACAGATAGGCTAAGCTTTCTACCGCTCGGTTTCTTCTTACTACCATCACTAAAATTTGAAGACAAACAGATAGGCTAATGCTAAACAAAGGCATACAATCCCACATACAGACTCATCGGGAGTCTTTTGGATTAGCTGTGAACTCATTCATTTCTCTCCTGAATCAGGTGTTTCTTGGATTTAAACGTTGATTGGTCGGCAGTAATATGTCGCATTTTAAAGAAACCCTTTGCAGATTCTCCTGTATGCTCGATCTGTCCCCGCAGGACTAGTTAATGAGCCTAATGAGAATAAAGATGGAACAGGAAGGAGTAGAGGATGAAGAAGAGGGGAAACAATCAGACGTAGCTCTGGCGAGCCTTTGGCAATGACAGAACGGAGCAATTATGCATGAAGGCTGTGACATTGACTGTGGCATCACCTCCTCTGCTGAGCCGCTGAAAAAAAATAAATAAAAAAAGCAAACAGACTCCATAAATTCAGCGGAGCACTCAGTCATGCGTACGGGGCGAACAGACATCTCTCTGTCAAAAGCGTTCAAGGACCAAGATGATCACAGTTTGACAAGTTAACACGTCTCCGCGCTCACATGTATGTCGGCGGGCTGGTGCAAACATTTCACAGGTCAGCAGAGGGTCGGAACTTCTTCCTCAAATCTCTCACCCGGTGGATCTGTTGGGCACTGTGAGAGGAAAGCTTTCCCATCATGACTCCATCACCTACGTTTAGCTTCTAATCTCTCTCTCTGTCTATGAACACACAGATACGCTCAAGCTTACCCTTTCACAAAGTGCAGGCCCGCGGCCCCACAGTCGCTCTTTGCTGCCCCACTTGCCTGCCTGCATGGTGATGCTTGACAAGACATATTGATCACACACAAGAAGGAGCCTGCAGTATCACACTTTGAACAATTTGTTTCTAAACTTTCGCTCTGTAGTCTCTGCTGTAGTTGATGCAGAACATGTGACAATTCGGGATGCTACAAGTAAGCAACGTCAAAAAACCCACCACCTACACCTATTCACATCATTTGAGCAGTTTGATGGTTTGCCACAAACACTAGACAAACTAAAAAGTAATTCAGAAATGTAAAGTGAAAGGAAAAGGATACATGGTAGGTCTGGACAGTAAATCAATATGTATTGCTGTAGACATGCGATCAATATAAAGTTTGCAATAGTTTCATTGACTTCCGAACCAAAACTGCACGGCATTCTGGGGGATGTAGGCAGACGAAAGACATTAGCTGCTCAACCTCTCAAGGTCAGCTACACTAGGTTGATAGCACACTAACTCACTTCCACTTTGGTTACCTAGTAACAACCTGTTGAGTAACCTGTTGAGTAAGCAGTTTCAGGTTTCATCACTGTCTCTCATAACTGCTTAAAAATTAAAAAAAAATAAATAACCATGCTAACATATCTGTTAGATATGGCTTTAACAAACTTCAACTGAGAACCATTTGACAAGGTTCAAAACTCTTTCCTTTCAGACTTATAGAGTCTTTTCCAGTAATCAGCAGACAACATCCAGGGTCAACTACAGGGCCAGTAAAGAGATCCACACACTCACAGCTAACAATACATCTCCAATGAACCCAGAATGCCTCACCAAGAGCGTCTAACAACCAGGAAAAGCCCACACATGCACAAATACAACACACAAACTCCCAACCCAGCTCCAGACATTTGAAATAAAGTGGCTATAATTTGCTGAAGGGAGACGCAATTCAAGTCATGTCAGCTTGACGATGACCCTAAATTGAAAAGTAAGTGACTCTGGCTATGTACAAACTCTACAATATTAGTGAAATATTGCAATTTCAAAGGGTAGCTTGAATCCAAAAGTTTGTGGCTAAACATCATGGAAGTGTTAGTCTTTCATAATAACTTTAATGTCCACTGCCAGTTGTATAGACTTTAAACTAGTCTTAAAGCTACATTTAGTGACTGAGGCACTAACTAATCTTGTGGAGAAGTCGGAACATTATGTAATTGTAAAGAAAGGAAACAGTCACAGTGTTGGTTAATCATAATCGGTATGTTCATTGTAAGTTTTATCAATGGCATAATACAGGATTATCCAAACATTGTGCAACATGTTATTTTCCAATAATGAAAACAGCAGCAGGAAATTAGGGTATGGAAATCATGAGAGAATCTACAGAAGACACAAATAATAGTAATAATGATAATAATAATAAGAAGAAGAATTAAAAACTGATTAATCCAGTTTGTGCTTTACCTTTCAAAAAAAGGAATATTATCAACATAACTAAGAAAGACAAATAGGAAAACTCATCAGAAGTAGATGTGTAACTCACTCACGCCACTCCAAAATCTGGATTAAAATAAAAAAAAGTGTAGCATAGCTCAGCATATTTCCATGCAACTGATCAGCCAATTACCGAACTAATCATCACCTCTTGCAGATCCGTCACACTGCGCGAGCGGGAAGCAGCCAACATCAATAGCGCGCGCTAATCCAAGCAACACACACAAACCCGCATGCACAGGCCTCACTTAAAGGGAAGAAGATGATCAAACGGGATCAAATGCCTCCGCGCCTCCCTCTCAGGACCCCCGAGAGGCACTGAGGCAGTGGAGGTTAATGGGTGTGCAGAAGCACTTTGAGATTCACCTACGAGAACATGCAAGCTGAATCCATTATCTACTAAGCAACAGATGTTCTGAAAAATTTGAAAATAAATTAGTGAAATGATGTTGTGTTTACTAGGAGCTCGGGGGAGGGTCAGAGTAAGCACTACGGTGGAACTGAGCACAAATGTGATCTGAAGGAAGGGACGGGGAGCGCTGCAATCAGAGGAACGGGAAGAGACGGACGAATAGCTACTTTTGCATTTTACATAGAAGACGGAGGCAGGAAAGAAGGAGCCGAAAGAGGCGGATGGGGGAGGGTGACAATGCAAAGATAGCTGATGAGTGTGTGTGATAAGCTAATAATAGGAATCACAGGGGTGGGTGTGTGACTCATGACTGAAGGTGAAATGGTGACAGGAGAAAGAGCAGAAGATGAGGGGGGTCTGGGACAAAGGGGAGGACAGAGAAGACAAATCAAAGGTGAACAGAAGTGAAAGGAAGTGGAGAATAAAGAAAAAAAACTCATACAAGACAAAAGGAGCTGAACTATGGAAAATGGAAAAAAGAAAAAGCAAAACAAACACAACAGAACAGAGCACTGGTACATTAGTTGTGACAGCACCAGGGATGAAGCTCACACTGCAGACGCTAAGGTCCTGTTCTTTTTTCTGGGTGCATGCTTGACTTCAGCGGCAAAGGTCTAGTATCAGCAGCTTTCCAATATCATTGTTTGAAAAAGAAAAAAAGAAAAATCAACCTAAAGATGGACCTAAGCACAAAGACGGGTCTCAGTTTTATTGATATTTGGTTTAAACCACAAAGCTTCCAACCGTCCATCTATTCATCCATATCCAGTGGTAATTGGATGAGAGGACAGGTAACCAGTAGATACAGACTGTTTCAAAAGTTGGACTAAAAATGTTCCTGTTTGCAGCTAAATCTTAAGGAGTCATTTCTTTTTCACTGTGTTGTCAGGGAGTTGTGACCCCAGAAAAAGCAACACAATACCTCTGGAAAAAATTGTTTCATTTAGAAGTTTGAAATATTAGGAGAATGTTAACCCAAAATCATTTTTACCAATGTTAGAAAATTGTCATGTGTATTTATTTCATATGCAATGTAGATGGAGGGGTGGGCAATGAACCAACAATATTTATATTGTGATAGGTGTATAGACAAAACGTCTAAAAGAATATTCAATTTACAGCATATTCACTAAAGTCTGATCCAAAACTGCACAGCATTCTGGGGGATGCAGGCAGAGGAAACGCTTTAGCCACTCAAACTCTCACGACCAGCTAAGCAAGGACGATGGCATCAACCAACTCCTTCCGTTTTTGGTTACCTTTCAGGTTTTGGTGGAAAAACCTGAAAGAGCAGTTTCAAGTTTTGCCACCGTACCTTACAAAAAAGTGAATAAAACAGGAAAGGTCATGCCACCAGTCTAAACAATAATTTTCTATAGACTGATATAAAACCCTAATTTCATTAAAAGTTTTTCAGCCATATGATCCAGCCATATGTGGAGATTTTTAAAAATGGTCCAGTTTTTCCAGTTCACTGAATGAAAAGAACCAGTCAGATGTGGGCTGACAGCAAGGACATTGCTGAAATTGGATTCTTGCTGAACTGCAGCAATGACAGAAGCAGAGAGCAACGACGGAAAGCAAACACAGTCGTTTGTCCGCTTGAAACGTGCTTATCAAGATGTGCACAAGTGGTTCGAAACAGGAAAACTGTTTAACTTGAAAATTTGATTTAGAGATTTAGTGACCACTCAACAAAAAACAGATTAGAGCTAATCAAATAGCCACGAAGCTCAGATCCATTGTGCCTGGTGCCATTTTAAAATAAAATGAAGTCCTAACTTTGTTAGTTTTACAGGCAAGAGCACTCTGAGACTTTAAACTTCTGCCAAGGCTTGGAAAAAAAAGAAAGCTGAATCAAGATGAGGATCACGATCAATATCAGAATGTACTTCCTTGGAAGACAAGCCCTGGCATATGTTCTCAAATAAACAAAGGTTTGGCAGAGGTTTGATTGTGTGTTACAGATTAGGTTTCTTCTGTAAGCACAGCTTCCAAAATTCATGCAAGAGCAGTTATTTACGCAGACGTAAACAACTAAAAGGTGAATGCAGACAAAACATTCTGAGCTTTGTGTGCATAAGACACCTAAGGCAACCCAACACAAAATGGTTGTTTCGGTTAGGCCGAGCAAAGACACACACACTCGTCCACACACAGCGAGTTCGACACTGGGAGCTGATCAAGGCTTGATTATCTCCCCTCAACGCAGCAGAACTGAATCAGATGACTTCATTAGCATATAATCTGCATAATGGCTGAGGCAGAACAAGGGCATTTGCCTCCTATGTGGCCTCCACAATGTCCCAGGCTTGAAGGGGAGAGGGGCTGTTTGCTATGACTTAACGTTGCTGGCTTCTGTTTAATCCCATGGCTATTTCAGACATCACAGTTGGCCAGTTAATTGAGGGCAAAACAAATGATGAACATAAATCAAATTCAATTTTCCCTCCGGAGTGAACCGGGGAAGCTTTAACCACAGGTATATCAATTTTTTGCGTTGTTCGTTTAAAATTAATCACAGGGGTATTTCATTTTGCTACACAACTAACACTGACTGGCTGGGTTTTAGCTTTATGAATGTACATTTCCTGAACGCAATTATCACCGCCCCTAAAAAAAAAAAAAAAACTATTTTGCTTTTCCTCATTGCATAATCACAAAACGATGACCAGAGCCAATTTAATGTCCTTTGCTAAAAGTCTCCCAAGGATAGAATGTCAGGCAGCATAATAAGAGCTCTTAGAATATTTATTCCATTTATGAACTAAGCAAAGAAAGTCTGCCCTTGTTCAATATTACAAGAATGAGTTTTTTTTCCCCCACCTTTTTATTATTTTATGCGCTGTCTTTCCTTCCCTATGTTCAATAAAAGGGGGACCGACAGCAGGTTTCCGCACTTTTTCCCCCGATACTCTGGAGGACTGCTGCTATTCATCCATAAGTTTAATATTGTAAAAACAGTCAAGGAAAAAACTAGTTTTATATCTAAACTATAGCCAATGCATCATTCGGAGTAAGTCACTTTGCATAGCGCTGGATACATTTCGGTATATGTGACAAGATGCTAATGAGTGTGAAAACACGTTGAAATAGATTTGCAACCCATGTAAAAAAAAAACTTCAACATTTTAAAAAGGTATGAGCTCAAAAGTTTGGATAAATACATATTAATAATCTAGACACGTTCCCACATGATCAACTCCAGACATTGACTTAATTTTTACAAATTAATTTTTTATGTAATCATCAACAGATTTCAAACTACTTTCAGAAAAAATGCAACACATCTGTATCTGAACTCTTCCCATCTGTCAGGAACTAACAACTTTACAAGGAAGCTGAACATGACAGCAGCTACAAAATGCCACTAAATAAAATAAATAACCTTTTTAATTGGTGCCTCTGCAGCAGTTTACTTCCATCTTTTGATGAAAACATTAAACCAGTATTTTTTTGTTGTTCGTTCCTTGTTAGTTGACAAAATCTGCAGCAGATAAATCCTTCTCATCATAGACTGTTTGGACATATTAAGAACATTTGCAATCAAGTAAAAAGGATTAAATTCAGTTCTAAAATACTTTATTTATCCAAAAGCGAAGAGAAATGTTGTTGCGACTCATCATTAACGTACCTTTAGAAATGTTGTACATGGTGATGCTGTTCCTGGTTCTAAAAACAGCAACAGCTACCGTAGCACATCATAATAACTGTCCAAAAGTTAAGTATGAACAGAAATCTGACATTTTCTGAGAGAAAATGTCAGAAAAAGTAATGTTCTAACCAAAATAAAACTAAAAATAATAAAACAGAACTAACCCAACAAAGGCACTCCAACATGAGGCCAAATTTTTAAACTCAATAATTAATAGTAAGACAGGAATGTCCTCAATTCAAACTCTGGCTACCATGATGTAGTAAGCTAACAGAAATAGAAAAAGCGTCCATGTCCAGTATTTTAAAGGAAAAGATATTATGCAGCACCGGGGCACAATCACTGTTATCAAAGCTCTGAATCCCAAAGATTTGTCACATATCTTCTGAATTACAGTTGTTGCACATGATTAATTTAAGTCTTGTAGGTCAAACAGGCCAAGGTTTCATTAATGGATAAGCTTAATCTTAGACTTAAACTAGAAAACTTAAGGAACTCTCCTAAAATCAATGAAGAATTTGCTTTATAGTGCAACACACAAACTAAACCCAGTTGTAAAAGTTGTGGAGTAACTTTGCTTTATATCCACTACTGAATACTCTTTCTAAAAAAAAAAAAAAACTATTAATTATATCTTTTTCCCACTGCAGCAGACTAGCAATAACATTTTGCTGAACTCTGGTTATTAAAACCCAACATGGCAGTAAATAAAAATAAAAATCCCAACAGCAACAGAAGCCATTAATTACAAAAGGAGACGACAGAGAATAAGTAAGTGGAAAGTAGGCAGTGTTCTCCGGCACTGGACACTGCATTTCTAACCATTCGGCTGCCATGTTTGTTTACTTTCTCCCTGGTGTGAACATCCATGCATGGCTGCAGACATCACATCTACACATGTCACCCCTTTCGCACAAACAGACTCTCCCACATATTCCTAAGCCTTCCTGCGCTCAGTCGTACTCTCACAATACAGGCCTTGGAGCCACATCTTAACCTACTTCTGCTCAGAAAATCCCACTCAAGGTTTAAGGCACTTCAAAGACAAAGCTGCATTCTTGAAATTCTTGACAAATGCGTGTCATTGTTACTTTTTTTGTTCCCACCTCCCCCCATTTGAATAAGGATGACATTAAAAGAAACAGGATTTACATTTATTTATATTTTCAACACTGTCAGGATGTATATGTCTAGACATTTCATGCTGTAAGCAAGTCTTATAGTATATCTGTATTTTAGTTTTACCCAACCAATAGAAGTATTCTATATCCAGTTAGCTAGATTATTTACCAGTAACAATGATCTTTTAGTGAGGTCATGTAAGTAAGCATAGACAAATATGTTGGCAACATATTTGCATGTTCTCTTCTCTCCCTCTCCTCCCCTGCCTGGGTTGCGTAACCACTGACGCACTCATGATCCGTGAAAAAGAGGGAATCAGTTTTGCTCGGTTGATCTCAGAGGTCAGCAGCTCTGAGTGAGATTGGAGGAGAAGAGTATAGATTATAGCAAGCCACATAAAGTGCAAAAAAAAGGAAAAAAAGGGTTATAATGTCAATAAGCAGACTTTACTGAGGGTAAGAATGTGTGCTGACATATTTTCTGAATCCCCAGCCTTAATGTTCCCACATACTTCGTCCGAAGCCAAACAGTTGACACATGATCACGTAGTTTCTGCTTCAGTATTCGTAAAGCCAGGACCTGCCAGGGCTCCCACTTCCTCTCTGTGTCCTCCATAGTTTCTATGAAACAATTTTAGTTTGCGGGCACCGTTAGCCTAGAGAGGTAGAAACTCCTTTGGCTATTTTAATTTTTTCTCCCCTGGTTATTTCCTAATATCTCTACATTTTTTAAAGTTAATTAACTTTAAAAAAAATGTGAATTCCGACAGCAAATATCTGGTCCAGCGAACTCAATTTCAAAACATTCATACTTTAAATCAGGTTTGTTGTTGCCTCCATTTTTATTTGGAGTTTCATGTTATCTTCTGGGCCTCAGTGAGAAAGAAAGGCAAGGTCTACAAGCGTAAATTATGAATCTCAATATAATATTGTCTGAAATCCTTTTGAAACAATCAATCACACCAATCTGATAGGTGTTTTAGAAACTTTGAAATACAGGACTGCTGCGTGGTCTTAGAATGATTAATGAGAGAGCAAAGCTAACCTAGCATTTTGAGAGTTAAAACCTTTTATTAACCTAAACATGTTCTGCATACTGTGGTCGTAATATCCACTTGCCTCTCTACCATGGCCAACTTTACCAACTAAAAGTCTGAACTTTACCAAGTTGTTATAAATACAACTAACATGCAAAGTATAAACTTTATCTTTTGTCTTGTTTTATTTGCAAAAAATGAGCTAAATCAATGCCAAGACAGTAGATATCTTTTTGTGAAAATGCTCTCTTCTCATCAATACCTGGGTACCAGAGTTACTCAAGACATGCAATTCATTGCAAGATTTTCAAAGTATTTGCTAACAGCAGCAAATCCATAGTCTCACACAAACATAAGTAGAGGTTTACCAACATCTGAAGACATCTCTCCAACCATATTCTCTCTCTACGCCCCAGTCCATTAATTTTTACCCTGATAAACACATACTCAAGCATTACAACACAAAAAGACAAATAATTCTCATTTAGCCACTCCGGTCGATAACGTGCTCATTGGCAACGTGGGACTGTTCTGAAAACAGCAGACATCAGTGTCTTATGTGTAAACTCACCCTCACACTGCATTTTGGCATGCATCAATGTTTTATTATATTTCACCATTGAATCTTTTGGACTTGATACACATCAACACTAAAAAAGCTCCAGTTTTGGAATTTAATCTATTGGCTTTTCAACAGCACAAAACTGAATAGAGGGTAAAACTACACATTTTAAAGCAAAAGAAAAAACTTCAATACAAGTCCATTTTAATACCCATCTGCATTTTTTAAATGGCAGAATAAATATTTTATGTTCTTTGCTAACTCTTTCATGTTTTGTCACATTAAAATAACTTTCAATGTACTTTCACTTGATTTCATGGGTCAGACCAACATAAAAGTTGCCTATAATGGTCAATAAAATGATGTAATTTCTTGTACAGGTAAAAATCTGACTAAAGTATTTGCTTTCAGTGGCCCTGAATCAGCACCACTGTCAGGAAACAAACAATCCTGTTGTTTGGCGGTGGTGCGTCACAGAGATATTGAGCATTGACATTTTTTCACTAATACCATCTGGTTTTCAGGGTCATGATTCAACTCACAAACAATTTTCGATTCAGAAACCAATTTTTCAATTCAGTGTAGCGATTCAGTTTAAATTTTGTGACTAACAGGAGTGTGAACAAATAAAATATTTATTTAAAACAATTGTATAAAAGTTTATATTTACACAAAAGTAGGTTTGTGCATTTAATTCTGTAACTTAAATTGCCAGTGTTTGGTTATCACAGCAGGGTGGCTTCTTCTTAAATAAAAAATTATCAAAGAGTTATTCAAAATATATGTGGTGGCCGAGTGAATGCATAATGTACTTGCAATATACTTACAATTAGGAGTGGCAAAGACACACAACTTAAACAAGTTTTAAAATCATTTTTTTTTAACATTTTGCATCTGATTCATAATTCCCAGGACTAGAATTTGCAATTCTCAATAGAATTTATTTTTCTAATGACTTTAATTTAGTCAGTTATTCATTAATGTTAGTTTTGAGGAGTACACAATTCACAGTTGTCCTCACATAAGCTTGCAGTTGCACCTTTCAGCAGGTCTTCCAGCGTTATCTTGGGCCTTTCCTTTCCTACAATGTAGCCTAACACCATCAGTGCATGAACAGGTGAATGACTGATTGAGGTCCTTGGACTTGATGAAGCCCTATACAAGTACAGGCCATTTATTCTTGGCCTGTCAGTTTAGGTGGACTGTCAGTTTTTGCAACCCTTTCCATTTTCAAATGATTGATTGAACAATGCTTCATAAGATGATCAAAGCTTGGGAGATTGTTTTATAATATAACCTTGCTTGAAAAGTATCCACATCTTTATTCGGTAACCTGTTTCCTGTGAACAGCAGGATACATGCTGAAGTTAAATTACACAAGAGTATCACACTAAAAGTACACCATACATCTCAGATTTTCATTTGTGAAACTGTAAAAAAAAACATGAATCCCTTTTATTCTACTTCACAATTAAGCAGTACTTTGTGTTGGTCTGTCACATAAAATCTAAATCTACACGTAGTTGCTTGATGACCAGGAGCCAGAAAACTTCAACTGTTGCCAAAACTCTGAACCACAAATCTGTATAAACAACGCTGAAAAAGTTCAACAACCAAGATCCCAAGATCAGTAAGCTGACAGAAAGTCTCTGACAAAGTTCTATCCAAGTCTATCAAAAAAACCAAAAGCTGTGAGCAGTGTGGACCGAGCTGTTCACATATCCCCTTGAAGCATGCCAGTATCTCTGGACAGGCAGTGAGCATTCCTTTCTTGAGCCTGACTGTGATGTGAGCCTCATGATGTCCACAGCGCTTTGAACTGGAGAGAGAAGAAAGAGGACGGAGGAGGAGAGAGTAAGGGAGGAAGGCTACTGCAGCATGAATCCTGAGGCAGACAGAGATGAATAGTCGAAGGAGTCAGAGAAGGGGTGACAGCAAGGAAGAGAATATATATCTATGCGGAGAAACGGAGGAAGGGAGGGGAGGGAACGGAATAAGTGCCACGGAGGCAGAAAGCAAAAATTGTGTCTGCGAGAACTTTGTGGCAAGACTTTGAGGAGCTAATTAGGAAGAGTGTCTCCAGAAGTGGTGAGTAAGTTCTCAAGTACTGAGCTTTCATTCAGATATACTACTCTTGGACTGAACTACTTCTTCCCTTTCATACAGTTTCATTACAGGATACGATCATTTCTCGGGCATGTACAGCACAAAGACGTCAGAGCGGCAAAACGGAAACAAACTTGCTTCTAGTTTACTTACTAGTTTTATTTGCTTCTGAGTAAAATTCAATTGGGGTTAGTCATCACCCTCACCACATAGGAAGGCAAAAGGAAAAATCTCACACTATACAAATGTTGGACTTCACATTATCTGCATTACTGAGCTTTTGTTACAACATAGATCATGTTTCTCTGATTTGAGGAGAGCCATCACAGAAGGCTGTCAGTGGGACCTGAGACCAGAAGGCTGTTTGCCTTCTGGTCTCAGCTCTGACATTTGAGTTACAGGCTAATGAACACCATCTAAATGTACAGCAGGAGGACATACTGTAACACGGGGAGAAAACATTATGCATATGTCTATTTCCTTCACACCGTTGTCCCTTAGTGGGGTCGGGAGGTGCTAGTGCCCATCTCCAGCTAACATTCTGGGCGAGAGGCAGGGTCACCCTAGACAGGTCGCCAGTCTGTTGCAGGGGGGAAACTAGTAATGTTTTAAGCAACAGTCTGCAGAACTATTGCTAAACTGTTTAAGTTTAGGTTTTTGGAGAAATTGCAACCCATCTCCTTTACCCAAATAAAAAAGCTAAGACACAATAATAATAACATTTCTTAATCTGATACAACCTAAGGCAGACACTTCACTTACTTCCCCATACTGAATGCCTGTAGTGTACACGAAGTGCGCATTCAGCTAAAGAGCCCATCGACTCTTTTGCCTTTCACTTAAAATTAAACAAATACACACCTAGCAACTACAAAACGTTCCTGCAGACAAGTTGTGACCAGCACAATTTGTACATTGTATTCGTTAAAACTCATTATGGTGATATTTCTTCTCTAATCATACTAGACTGGTTAATTTCAAGATGGCATTATTTTTACTTTGCATTTATGCGTAAGTAAGCATGTTTTTCCAGTAAGGTAACGTTCTTCCTCCAAGTTGCCGGCTGTTTTCCTGTCTTCTTACGGTAGCCGAAGTATTCAGACATGGCGGGCTTTTTTTCAGGCGAGCGGTTCAGCGGACTTCTTTGAACTTGCTGCGCAAAGGGGCGGGGGTGCGCGCGGATCACGTGACCGGTGGCATTTGATCTTTACTTTATCTTTGACCGCTACAAAAAAAAAACACTCATACCGAAAAAACGATATAAAGGAAAATTCTACCGATACTAATTTTTTCATATCGCGGTATTATATTTACAGCCCATGCAGTTATGAGTTTCCTTGAAAGAATTAATATATTACAGATTTCGTTTATAATATGTTATTTTTTAAATAAAAATGTTTTACTGTCCAAAGATTAGATCCAATAAATGAGAATAGATAAAAAAATAATTTGAGGAGTGACATCTGAGGAGTTTTTGTACAAATTCATTATTTGTGCTGTATCTGATCACCTCTAATTCAAAAACTGATATAGGCCTACTCAAATTGCAACTCATGAAATCCTTATTCTATTTGTGAAAACACTAAAAGGAAGCATTTTAATTCTATTTTTTTAGTCAGTATTATCATGGTAGAAACTGACTACTCGCATATAACAAACACACATCTTTTAAAAACAGTGTGATTTGTGATACCTTAATTCTTGAAAGAAAGAGAACCCATAGCTTCCCCCCTGAAAAAAATAGCTAAAATCTTGTTTGCATTAAACCCATGAGCTGAATTTACGTAACACCTCTAATGCGTGGTGGTAGGAGGCACCTGGTCAGAATTCCAACTTGTGCCGAGACCTTGAGAACATTACCTTGTCGCATCACATCAAAGCCTCACAGAACGAAGGAGGCCACAGGCGGCACAGGTGAGGTGCTTCCAAGATCTTAGCACATCTGACACTTGTATTGTAAGATCTTCAGATTGCATTAGAATGAAAATATTCACATTCCTCTATAGTATTTCCTATTGACATTCCACATCTACACTCCTAAGAGTAAAATCAAGCAACCACCTTTTTTTTTAAATGTTAATTAATAAACAAATGTATGCATTGTTTAAAATAAAACAGAAAACATAGGAAGCCAGTAAAATGCATGATAAAATGAGAAATGTTGGGGAATCTTTGTACACATTCATGACTTTCGACAGTCGTGCTGATTACACAGATCAGTTATGTTCTTTTCTCTTTGCTGAGAGCAAAGTTTTGTTATTCAGCAGAACAAAATTTGACAGCACTCTTCATAAATGCTATACTAATTGAAGTTCGACGAAGGCGGAAAAAAGTGTGCATTATTGTGCCTTCTGTCGGCTAAGTGGTTTTCCTCTAACAAGGAGATTGATCTGATTACCCTCTGCCAATGTGGAAAACCATTTAGTTTTAGAAAGAAAATTGACAACCAGAATAAAGATGGGGTTCACTGCCCACCTGAATCTTTGTAAACAGCTCTTAGAAAACAGATTTCAGAAGCATCTAGAGTGGAAACCATTTTCAATTGAGGCGTGTCAACCGTTTGTTCAGGTTGGAACGACAAAGAATTTGAATTCAGGACATTAAAAAAACAGTGAAATATCTAAGTTTTCTTTTCTGTTAATACACTCAATTCTGTCATAAAAAATGCTGGATTTAAATTAAGAGTGTTTTGGAAGTATCGCAATTAAGAGTCTCCGTTGTCTATTGAACATAGACTGCAGAGCTGTGTAATACTGGCTGCTCCTTCAAACACACAATATGATGCCCTATAATCCTATACTTCTCCAGTCATGACAGAAGGGCTTTTTAACACACAAGTTACAATATACAAATAAAATCAAAACAGATTCTCTTCATAAACTGTTGAAAATCTTGATATGGTGCGCAAAAAAAAAAGAATTTATTGTAATAAAAAAACTGCAACATGTTTTGATTTGCCATAAAGTACCTCTATCCCATGATGACCTAATGATAAAAGATCTTACTGTATTTAGTATTTATATAATTTGACTTAGAATCAGGCAGCTCATAAATGTTACTAATTGGTACTTACGTCCTCTACATGTATTTCACTTGTGTATTCTATTTTCAGTTTTCTGTATCCCCCCCCCCCCTAGTATTTATTGGTAGAAAATGGTCAATTTGTACATGAGAATGCATCTCAAACAGAGTTGCACAATCAGGAAATACACAAAAATTGCCCTGAAAGCAACAACAGAAGGCTTTAGCATAATGCGATGCTAACTGGACCAATATTGGTAACTGGAGCAAAGTTCGCTGCCACGGCTTATAAAAACTTTTCTATATCGGCAAACTATGCATTGGAGAAAGCTGCATTTCAGGGCCCAAAACAATGGGGTCCTCTTTCATTACAGCAGACTAAAACTTTCGCCTAAGATGGCTCATGGCCAGCTTTGAGTGCGGGACCCAGATTTTAGAGCAGGGACGACAAGGTGCCCCATATTTTCTGTAAGAAATATGTGTCCTCAAAGAAACAGGTGAAGTTCTTGCATAGCCCCTTCATCAAGAGTTATAGTTTTTTTCTTGCTTCTTTTGACCTTCTGTCTCAATCTGTGTCTGTATTTCACTTTTAATTCCTGTCCCCAACTCTCTCAGTAATTGTTCTCTCTGACTACTCTGCCATTTATAGTACTTGCACACAACGGAGACATTAATCTAATTGGACAGAGAGTAGCATACCCCCAGAAACCCCCTTTTTTTTAAATGTCTCATTTTAGCCCCAATCAAAGGTCCTGTAATTAATTCAAATTCCCATTTTATGGATCAGTCATAATTTTTTCCCTGCATTCTATTCAAGGGTTATTGAAGGTTTAATACAGATGAAGGGGAATCATTAACATCTACACCTAGGATTCACTTAGAGTCCCATTGCTGTTGGATTGAATTTGCATGTCCTTGGACAGCTGCAGGAAACTGGAGCACACGGAGGAAACCCCCATGGACCCGCACTGTGAAAGAAGCAAAACCACGTAATAAACCTGGGACCTTGTTGTCATGTTATGCAATAAAACTAATGACTGAACCGCTGTACGACTGCTCACTACAAACGATCAGCATGTTGCTACCTAATATGCTGATGTGAGACAAGTGTAGGGGCGTCTATTTTGGTTCTAACCCAGTTTCTTTTATTATTTAAACCTGAATTGAAGGCAATACAGTTAGCTCAGGGAGATTCAGTGAAAATCTGCAAAGAATGTGTTACTATTTTCTGACTTTGACTGTGTCTATTGTAACAAGGAGCTATTATAAAGAAGTGGAACTTTGTATTTTGTATGCTAATTGAATTGAATTTACAAAGTAAGCCAATAACAAAAGCAACATTATGACTTATGTATAGTGAATCATCATCTTGTTGCTTAGCTTAAAGATGGTGAGTGTTAGTTTTCATTCATATAAAGAATAAAAAACAACAAAACATTCTTCAGTATCGCATCTGCAGATCATTGGCTGGAGTCAATCAAGGGCAGAGTGCAATTTCTGGTAAGTTGGCTGGTTGTGTGCAGGATACATTTTTGGGTTACTTTAATACAATGAGGTCAAAAAAGTCGAAGAAAAAAAAAGAAAATTAATGAGAATAATGCAAGAAAGGTTCAGAAGATCAAGTGTGTAACCCCTTTTGTAGACGGGATCTTGAACACATCAAATAAATGTGAAAATACATAGTCCAAGGTGAACAGAAATTGAAAGACTGGTGGAGTGTATCACGATACGTGGAGAGGACGGGGTACCTGCTCAGAAAGCTCAGACTTGAAGGTGACAGGAACTTTTTGGAAACTTTTTTCAAGGATAATCAGAAGGCACACCTTCTGATTCAACAAAATCAAAACACAGACTTTGCAGAAAGGTGATATTGTGTGGGGTTTTGAACTGATTTACAAGTAAAACTCAAAATCCTTTCATGCATACACATCATTTTTTTCTAAAGTAGAGTAAGCATGTGGCTGTATGGATGAAATGTAGCTACCATTTTCAGCTGAAAACCCAAGAGAAAGCTAGCACTGCTAGCCAGCAAACTATAGATAACTAGCTATAGATAACAATAGCTGGAAAAGTCAGCTTCCAGCTAGCTAATTGCTATCCAGTAACACTATGTTATCAGCTGAAAACAAAAAGTGTATATATTATATATATATACTGCGACAGACTGGCGACCTGTCCAGGGCGAACCCCGCCTCTCGCCCGGAACGCCAGCTGGAGATAGGCACCAGCAAC